>CAKAOH010037664.1:27566-66591 GCA_916701665.1 Sebastiscus tertius | reverse complement strand
CCAAAGTCGCAGGAGTCTCAGGTGGCGGGGCACACTCGCCAATTACACATCAGATAAGAGTGTAACAAGAAAAGCAAGAACAGCCATAGGACTGGAAGGACAAATCAAAGCCAGGCTGTTGCAGAGAAGTGAGGCCAAAGGCAGATGGAACAGACAGGGATTATGCCTCTGAGAGCCCCTTTGTACCAGCAATATATATCTGCAAAATATCAGCCGAGAGCAGAACTACAATAGAGGATATGCAAGGGATGTAAATCCTTGTCACTCTAGCTTTAAAACGGAGCCCGCTACAACCTAAAAATCGCAATTTCAGTTAATGTGTTAAAGAAATTAGTGGCGGTTAAAACAAATTTGTGTTTACACGTTATTATTGCGTTACCTTTGATAGCCCTAATACGCATCCCTTGCTTTCTGTAATTGCTCATATTCATCTTCTGTTAAGTGGTTCATATTCTAATAAAGGCTTTCATATTCAGTCATCTGTATCACGGTCTAACTCAAAGTTGTGCTGTTGTCCTGTTATGGTTGGATGTTGCTATATGAACCTGTCTTGGCTAGGCCTCAATGTAAAAGAGGTATTAACCTCTGTGTGACTTCCTAGTTAAATAATGGTCATACATGCTGCATACATATAGCATCATGGTCTATCGTGACCTCAGACATTGCATCATGGTCGCTGCTACTGCCTTTCACTTTTGTTGTTTGCCGTTATTGCATCAAATTGTTTCATATTCTTTGCCCATTGGTTTGACAAAACAAATCGACTAGCAAAGCTGGTTTTAAGAAACGCCTGAAAAGGTTTATTCTTCCAAGATAAGTCATGTAAGTGTTTTTGTTTGCTTGAGAATGAAACTGTCAACTGCTGTCTGCTCTACGGCCGCGACGCCTTTTGGTCTTGATGCTGTTGTCTGAGTGAGAGATGTGGAACCTTGTTTCGTTTTGTGTTTCTTTTACCGAGTGCTTTCCTTGCTGGTGGAGGCGGAATTTGTTTTGTTCTATATTCTGATTTCCATGTTTAATATTAGAGTTGGTCTATTATCATTGTTGTTGTTGGTATGATTTTCCTTTGAAGTTGAGGCGGTCCTCTGTGGGTATGGGGGGATCTAGGGGTGCTGGGTGGGTGTTAGGGGAATCTGGGTTTTGGTTAAACATATGAGGGTTGTGTTGTTGAGTGTTCATGTATGTTATATGTTTGTGTTGCGTTTTTATGTGTGGAGCCCAGGAAGAATAGTTACTACCCGCCTAGCAACTAATGGGGATCCAAACTAACTAATTAAATAAACATGACCTCACTCATAGCACATGGTCTTCAGATCCATTCCCCTGATCGATAGATAGATAGATAGATAGATATCTATTTCTGTCTAGCTTTTCTTCCTAAGATTAATTCATCAGATCCTTGCCGTCAATATTCAATATGTAATTTAGTTAATTCTGTTAATTCTTCACATTCATGTATCCTAATTACTTCATATCCACCGTATTCTACTATTACTACACATTCATTGTATTCTGCTAATTACAACATATTGTTGACGAGGGAGATGCAGTTTAATTGTGCTTTGTATAACTAATTCTGTGTGAATAGTAATTGTTAGTTTCTGTAATAGGCACTCATTGTAATAGAGGCACTTGTATATTGTGTTTGTGACTGGGCAGGGATTAGTTTTAGTTTAGCACACGTACCCCCGTGCACTCTCAGTTAAGCATTTTCCTCTGTTAGAAACACCAGGTAAAGGGGTGGCTGCCACACTTGTGTTTTTACCGTTAATGTAATAAGAATAAAGTTTTCTTTCTGGTTCATACTTTACCAGTAAGTTATAGTTTGTAGCAGTTTTGTCTTGTTTGTTGATTTCGGCACCATCTGCAGCCCTTTCCTGTTTGTCGTCTGCCTGCTGACACGTCGGTTGTGTTCGCTCCTGTTTGCTGCATCGTTGTATATTGCTGACTGCAGCCCGTGTTCTATTGATTGTCCATTATTTCAACATTCGGCAACTTTACGCCTGACAGCATCGGCTTATGTTCCTTCTTTTAAAGTTTCAGTAGTCAATATATTTTTAGCATCATTGGACAAAAATCCCATAATAACCTTTCAGCATATTGTAATTCAAGTGTTCTGAGAGAAAACTAGACTTCTGCTCCTCCTCATGGCTCTGTTTTCAGGCTTTACAAAATCTAACCCGTGATGGGAGACTTTGACCAATCACAGGTCATTTTATTGAGAGAGCGTTCCTATTGGCTGTGCTCTGGTCATGTGAACTGCACTTGATGTTCCTTCACCAGGTTTCACAATGGTGGCGGCGTCACAAACTTTCTCATTTTACAGCTAAACAGTACACTACAAGATGATTCTGAAAACATCTGAGGAGAGAAATAGACATTACAGTAACAGAATATTGATTCATATTTGATCAGCGCTGTCTAGTTTGACCGTTTGGTCGGAGTTCGCGAGTGATTGACAGCCGGCTCTCAGAGACGGCAGCTGGACGGCAGACTAAAGATCAGCTCTTACTGCTTGTTTTCCTCCGGTCTGTGAAATCTTGCAGATGCCGTTAGGAGCACCGGAGGACACAGAGGAGCATGATTTTTTTCATGTTACATGTTTCATGTACTACTGTCACGATATAGCGACTGTTTTATAAAAATAACTTTTTAAAATCATATTTGCTCCAATCTGGCCTACTTCAGCTTTAACCCTAGACATCACTGGCACGTAACAGTCATCAATTATTTTGCTAATATTTGTTAAACACTGAACAACTCTCTTACAGAGCATGTGGGGGGCGGGACTGATGCTGATACGAAAAGCTAATTGTTTGCGTCCCTGTGATGAATTTAAACTCCTCACATCCACAACTGTTTCCACAGGCTGAGTAGTACTCCCAGTGACGAGCAAACTGTGTACTGCATTGTGTAAAATCAGTCACTTGTGAGAGTCTTTGGATATGATATAATTGCAACCATCACACAGACTTGAAGGTGGGACTTTGTGTGCTGCCATTGTCTCTTCCTAATTACTCAGATTTTCCCGACACTGTCTGCACGTTGTGAAACAAGGACAGTGAAGAAGTGTGTCTCAGTTCTCTGTCACATCCCTCACAAAGACACCGTGTCTCACCTGTAAATAAACAAAGTGGTTGCAGACGGTTTTTCAGAACAGATAACACGCCGGGTTGAAAGTCACCCTGAATTACAAAGGTGGGTGAGATATTGTGTTGCAGAGGACAACAGAAGAGTGAATTGATAGGAGAGTCTGACATTGTAAGGTAGAGAAAAAGGAAATGATTGGACTGAGAGGAGAAAAAAAAAAGCAATGAAAATGGAAGGACAGAGGTGGATTGTAAGTAAGAGAATGGCTGGTTGTCTGGACTCTAAAGTAAGAGCAGTGATGGGGGACTGAAGGAGACACTTGAGTGATGAAGTCATAGATTTGGAGACTGCTAGGAAAAGATAAGTGAAGACACTAATAGCGGGCTGTGACAGGATGGGGACACCTTGTTGAATTGTGACAGGACGACTCATCAGCAGCTAAACTCCTCTTAAAGCTATGAAAATATCAGCACAATGAAGATGGCAATGATTTGTCTCAGAGGACAGGCTGCAGTCAGAAATGTGCTGTATACGTCCATGAAGGGTGAAAGATTTTAACTAGGACTCTCGGAGAAATAGGAAGTGAATTCTGACAGTATGAAAGTGTTTTTGACACTAATAAGACACTGTACCAAGCTAACTAGAGGGACCCTACTGTGGAATACCACAGTTCTATCAGCAGACGTCTCGATGTCGTCCACCTGATTAAATGTGCTGCAGCAAACAACACGTGACTACCAGCCGTGACAGTGACGCTGGTATTGTTTTCACCTTGTGACACTGTGTGAGTCATCTAGGGTGACCAGATCCCAACAAACCAAATGTGAGACAAAGTGTATGTTTGTGTGGGACAATGTGGGACACATTACCAAGGCTGGGAGGTAGTCTACAGTCTTGGGTAGTCTAAGTGAGTGTAATCTGTGTCCTCCATTGAATACTGACAGATGGAGTGGGAGCATGCACAAGCAGCAACTTTAAGTGATGAATTGTGTTGTGTTGTGTAATTCAGAATGCAGAGGTTTTACTTCTATTTGCTCATTTACTTTCTTAAAGGGACTGTTTGTAAGAATCAGAAATTGCTTGTTAACAGCAACACCTGTTGGTCTGGAGGAGCTGCAGCATTTATTTCTGCACAAACGTCCACTGTACATTCACTAGATATTCTCAGAGCTAAACTAACTCCTCTGCAGTGTGGAGTGAGCAGCATGCACGTGAGAGTGGAGCGAAAGAGTGAGAATGAGCGCGGTGTGTGAGTGAAGGCAAGCAGAGGAGCAGAGTACAGCAGAGACTCCGGTCCTGGAGACCAAAGCTACGGTCTCCCCCGCGTCCTCCGACCGCGGCCAACACTGTTTAACAGACGGGCTTCACTAGATACAACCAAGAGGTTTTGGTGCTTCACTGTAGTTTGTGTTGGAGTCTGAGTCTGAACAGCATAGCCACACGTGAGCGCGCATGGGACACCGACCAGCAATGATTTATACGTGTAAGAAGTTACAAACAGTCCCTTTAAATAATGAACATTTCTATTCTGCCCCTTTACCTTGTAACATCTCTATGCTTTGCTCTTTGCTCTTCCTTTTCTTTGTGGTATAGTTTCCATCATATTCTGCCTAAATCTGCAGCTTGTGACTTTGCGGTGACTCCTTGTTGGGCGTATAGCGTAGCAAAGACGGTGAAATGTTAACCTGCACTTGACCCACGTGATGACAGCCTTCTCTGCTTTCTCCAGAGCCGTTGGATAAAAGCCAGATTAAAAAAAAAAAGTGTCTGTCCTGCAGGGGTTTGACTTTTGAAAACTAAAGCCAATCAAAATGTGGGACATCGTCTCAATATGTGGGATGTGGGACAATAAGGGATAAAAATGCTGTGCAGTGGCTTGTAAAGTGGGACACCTGGTCACCGTTGTGTCTTCATGGCAAAACGTGGTCCTGGAGACACCTACTGTAGCAGGAACTACCACTAGGGATGTCATGATACCAGAAATCTAGTAGTCGATACCAATACCAGTGAATTTCCACGATTCTCGATACCAAATTCGATACCATGGTAAAAAACAAACAATAAATCCCATGTAATGTGTACATTGCAAGCAGTAGTTTAAATTCACTGACATGGTTTCCCTGGGTATAGGCTACCAGAGGTGGGACCAAGTCCCAAGTCAAGTCACAACTCAGGTCTCGAGTCCTAAACTAACCATATGCGCTCTTCGCCAAATTTAACATCATTTAACAGCAGAGTAACTGGATCCAACTGGTGCTCAGTAACATAAGTTCTTCATAGTGGTTCTCTCCTGAAACTCGATTGGATGCTGTTGGATTTGTTCTCGTGACATCCCTAACTACGACGGAGGCGGTTTTGAGTACTTTGGTTCCAAGTGTTAAATCTGTCTGTGGACAGATTTAGTCAACAACATAGCGTTGCAACCACACAAGATGAAGTCACAAAACTTTACAGGTGTGTAGCTGAGCTCAAAGAAGGGTGTGGTCCGAGCAAGGGTTGTATCCGAGCAAGGATTGTAGGGGGTATCAATGAATCAATCAAACCTCATTTATATAGCACAAGTCATACATCAAATGCAACTCCAAGTGCTGAACATAAAGAGTTTAAAGTTTACTAAATAAAAACATTGAAATGAGTAAAATGGAGTTTAGTATAATAAAACTAGTAACTAGATAAAAAGGTGTGTTTAAAGACATCCACACTCTCTGCTGGGTAGCAGGTGGGGAACGGGCCATTGAGCCCTTTTTACGGCCCTGGCTCCATTTAGCATCACAAAACTTTACAGCCTCCTTGTGTAGGAAGGCAATCATGTATTTATAATTGAATCAGTTAAATGCACAGAATCGGAAAAAAAACTTTTAAATGACTCCTTTTAGAGCTATTATAAGAGGAGATTCAGCAGCTGGATTGGCAATTTCTTGCCTCAAATTTGTTCAGAAACATATTTTTCTGCTGAGGTGAAATAACTGAAACTTTACTAGTATATTTCTCCTGTTTCCAAATCGGGGGACAGGAAATGCATCGTACGCATAGGATTGTAGGGGTTTTTGGACCATGGAGGAATACACACATCCGCTTCCTTCAAAATCCTCTGAGAGAAGAGGCCTTTGTACCTCCTTGATCCCTTTCCTCAACTCCAGGTTCTATTTTGTAAAGGCTCCGCCCACTAAGGCTATTGCTGTTGGGTTAAGGGCGCAGCAGGATACAGTCCAGGATCCCATGCCTCACTGGGTCCATCCCGTACCACAAGCATGTCCCTAACCCGTCCACCGCGTCATACGTAATGGCGCAGCCCAGCAGCATACCTGATATTCTCTGTGAGGGGATGAAGGTTGGGAAACCTACTGCTGTGAGAAAGCACAGACGAAGGTTACGTGCTGTAACAGTCCCACGAGGAGCAGAGTACGGAAATAAGGGCAGCGCATTAGGAAGAGCACACAAACGAAAACTCTTGCCATCACTCACTCTGACAAAACCCTCAGTACAGATGGATGAAATCCCGCTGGTGGAGTGCACTCTGATGCTCTCTGGGAGAGCCACGCCAGAGGAGAGACCTGCCTGTGAGACAGCCTCACACAGCCAGTGTGACAGGCGCTGTGCAGACAGACAGAGGAAGCCCCTGAGATCGCTCCCTGTGGTGCACAAACACACACTGGGAACGACGTATGGCAGCGTTGCGGGAGAACATAGAAGGACATGGGGCCCGCGTGGGGCAGAGGAGATAAGACACGGCTTCTCCCTCGGATCTGTGAGGAGGAGGTCAGAAACCATCCGAGGTTATCACTCTCGATCTGAAGGAGCTAATGATATATTTTTGGCGTAAACACTGAGATACCCGAGCTGCCATCTCCTTGGTTCTTGAGACATGAAGGAGCCACAGAGAGCGCGGATGGGTCGCTAACTCTCTTTGCAGACGTCAGAGCCAAAAGCAGAGCCGTTTTGGTTGACAGACACTGGAGCAGAACCTGATGCGGAGGTTTGAAGGAGGCTTTAATCAGCATGCGTAAAACCAACGCTAAATCCCACTGAAGGGGCCAAGGAGAGTGACACTGATCTGTGTCTCTGCACGCCTCAAACGTTTCATCAGAGGATGACTGAATGATGGCCTGTCACCGAAGCCCTCATGACAGGATGGCATCAAGAAAACGCTTAGTTGCTGGCCTTTTCTTGACTCAGATTGATTTTGGTAACACTATTTACAGGTTTGCCTCACCGTCCACCTTGTCCAAACTTGACCTCCTGTATCACTCACCCCTGAGGTATGTCACTAATTCTAGCTTCAGGACCCATCATTGTCCCTTACACAGCATGGTAGGATGGTTGTAACCTCTGCAGAGGTTACAACACTGGTACACTTTAGTCTATAAGATCATCTCTGGCAAACGTCCGACTTACTTAAGCCAGAAGTTTGTAATTCTCCAAAACAGTTATAATCTAAGGTCACACAAATGGCTTCAGTTTAAAGTTCCTTCTATCAGTACAGAAGCTGGAAAACAAGCCTGTTCCACTACGGTCCTGGTCCTGGTCCTGGAACGATCTGCAGGCCAAGCTTAAACTTGAGACCCTTATCTCTTTAAATGATTTTAAACATAGAATAAAGGAAGTGGTCACTGCTAGCTGCAGTTGTTTCAATTAAATAGAAAAAACATGCAGCATGACCAACATGCCCTGTTAATGCACTGTCTGATGATGTCATGTATTCCGTCGTACCTATTGTTGCTGTCGGGATTCAGTGTTGTCTTTTTATGTGTTGGACGCTGCTATTTGACCCTGTCTCGGCTATAGGTCTCACTTGTAAAAGAGGTTTTAATCTCAATATGACTTCCTAGTTAAATAAAGGTTACGAAACAGGTTATGAAACATCCATCCATCATCTGTAACACCTGCGGGACATTTAGAGTCAACAATGAACCTAACCTGCATGTCTTTGGATTGTGGGAGGAAACCGCAGAACCCGGCGACAGTGCTAACCGCTGCGCCGCCGTGCAGCCCTCAGCGTCATTTCTAAGCGTGCTGAAACCCAAATTCCTGTCCACTAGTAGTTGAATGAAGGAAAGCACTTGAGGCAGAGGACACGCTCCAAGCTCTTTCCTACACACTCCAACACTCCAACTCTAAAAAGCTGTCCACTTGGCTGTGTAAGACGCTCTGGTAGACGCGGCTCTCCCTCACGCTCTGAATAGTCATCACAACATCCTGAGAGACCCAGTCTATCTAAGCACTCCCTTTCCCCACGTTTATGTGGAGAGACATGTTACCTGTCCACTGTCTCCCCCCCCCACTACCTACATCAAACACGTTCCTCCCCACCCTAAGAGAGATGTATCTGTAAACACTGAGACGTGTGATGTAACTCAGCCCAGGGGAACCCCCGCTGATAGCACAAGAGGGGTTTTCCAATAGGTCAAATCTGGACCTGCAGACGGGGGGGGGGGGGGGGACACCATGCGTCTCTGCTGATGACACACAGGATCGATCGATGTGCAGACGAATGAACCACCTCTGCAGCCGTCTGTCCCCTGACCCGATTCAATCTCCGTTAGGTAAAGTCTGTTTTTCTGTTAATAGAGGTGTGAACTCTGGGATAAAGGCCTTGTTTCAGGACAACACGGTTACTATTCCGGCAGCATCATGTTATTGGAGTCATTTTGTTATATTGACTGGAAGAAAGCTTGGTCCTTACTGCAAAAGTTGCTTCTAACAAATTAGGTAAAAGAGGTGTCATTGATCCACAGATTCTATCCAGTGAAACATTTCTTACCAAAGTTAAAGAGTGACATAGATGTAAATTGTTCTTTCTGCGAATCACATCCTTGCTTTCATTTATTCTGGTCCTGTAAATTTACATATGAATTGTGGAAAGATGTCAATAATTTTATACTTGTCAACATTTTCTCAGATTTTGCACTGTACCATAGAAATATTATATTTGGTTCTCTATGATTACAGTGACAAAGACAGTAAAGCATTTTTTCTCATTAATCTAATTTTAATTCTCGTGAAGTTCCACATTCACAAGTTTATTACTAAAAAAACCCCTCATTTCTTTGTATTTATGAAGGAAATGGATCAATATCTGTCAATGATTTCTTCCTCACAAAACAAAAAAAGCTATGAAAACAATGAACGTATGCAATGTCTTCCACGTTTTTTTGTGAAGTGAAATTATTGTCATACTCTCTCATGTTCTTTTTTAAAATATTATGTTGGTTTTGTTTCATTTCTGTCGTCCTTTTTATGTTTGGCTATGCTTCTTCTGTATGTGAATGATTTCAATGTTTTCTGCTGTAACTGTGTATACTGTCATTTTGAAATAAAACCTATTCAAATATATATATTTTTTTATTTAAATACTAAATAAAACAAACAAAAAACAAACAAACTCTGCAGCCGTCTCATGTGAAGGAGACCAAGGGGGATCACTACATGACCTGCTGACATCATGCCCAGCAGCTGCGAGACACAGAGAGCTGTCACAACATTGTGGGGGGGTCAGTCATCAACGCTTCCACTCTCTGCTGACCGAGTTTAGTTAAATTCCCAAATACATGACGAGCTGGGAGGAGCGAGGAGAGCGTCCTCTCTCCGCTGCTTCTCTGCCTGAGAGAGGTAAGCACAGCAATGGCACATAGCCCGAGGAGAGAGCGCCAGTTCTGCAAGCTCCGGACCCGGGCATGACTCACAGCAGGCGTGTGGGTCGTCAGGCATGATGTAGCCCGTCTGACAGCCCGGGCAAAGACGAACGCCTCTGCCGGAAGACATTGTTGTTCTTACTATTCTTGGTGAGTGGAATCAGAAGAAAAATGGGAGCAGACTGTCCCGTCTCACCTCAGTTTATACCCAAGGTGAGACCAAGGTGAGGCCCACACACAGTTGTTTGTGGATTAAAGTTCTTTCAGCTAAACCCAACAGTGATAGCCTTAGAGAGCAGAACCTACACAAAATAGAACTGATCATATTGCCGCTAGAATCAAGCTTCAAAACGAGATGTAGGTATCTGTAGAATCGAACCTAATACACTGACTATGGATAAGTAGCACATACAGCCAAACATCTTATGCAGCTTGTTTAACAGCTAGTGTAGCAACAAAATGTCTATGTCTCGATACACATTTAATAATGCAGAGTGGAATGTTTCATGATCATCTCATAAATTAATTGTGATGTTATTTTCAGTCCTTACAAGAACAAAAATGCACGAGGAAACAAGTCTTCTACATTTCAACACTACATAACTCAGGCTGACCATGTCCAGCGCTGGCTCTGTGAGTCATCCGTCAGAGAGGCTGAGAGTTAGTATCATGTCTGAGATCTCCGGGGTTAATGAGGCGCTGCTGCATATCAGGCGTGTGTCGCCGTGCAGAAATGGCCTGGGATCCATCCTGGCTGGACAGGTTCCTGATAAGAGTGTGTCAGTGAAAAGCAGATCGAGAGAGGGAGAGAGAGAGAGAGGGATTAAGAGTTAATGTGTCAGTCTGGGACACACAGCTGTGATTGACTACAGTTATGTAACTAGAGAAGTGCACTCAGTAGATCTCCACCAGTTGTGTCTACAACTGCTGTAACGTTTGATTGAAAGCAAAGCATTGAATCCCTATCTGTTCATTAAAAAGGTTAGTTCAAAAGATTCTTTCACCGTTCGGTGCTTGAAGGGAGCTACGACTGCACATCATCCCACTCGCTGAACTGAAACATGACCGACCATTCAGTTCAGCTCGCTAACTAGTGAACTGAGAAATGAGAATTTATTTAGACAAAGATACTCTTTGCAAACTGAAAGCTGAAGTCCTATCCCCATTGTCCATCCATCCATCTATTATCTGTAACCGCTTATCCTGTTCAGGGTCGCGAGGGGGCTGGAGCCGATCCCAGCTGACATTGGGTGAAGGCGGGCTACACCCTGGACAGGTCTCCAGACTATCACTGACACATAGAGACAGACAACCATTCACACCTACAGGACATTTAGAGTCAGTAGTATTTAGTTGAGAGTATTTAGTTGGATAAAGAATGTCAGACTGTCTACAAGTCAGACTATACGTCGGACATTGTTTGTCCAGTTAATACCAAACCCACAGGATAGGTTTTATAACAATTTTGAACCATGTGTGTTAAACTATTTAGAAATGACTATTCAATTTACACATTCGTACAGTTGGTGATTTTTTGCCAGCTGTCCTTCCTGTATTTGGTAGCTGCAACTGTGTTGCATTTAGTCTGGATTGTGTGTTTACCTTCTTTGTATTTGTCTAATATTGTTTGCTCTTTGTTTGTAAAATGTGTCACTCAGCTGACAGTAGACTTGTCCATGTTTGTGATTGGTTATATTCTGCAGACACCGCCCCTTCATGTGAACGCGCTCACAGCCAGATGGAGAAACCCTGGGTTGATTTACCAAGTTGATTACAACCGTTGTAGGACCGCTTACAGCTGGGTACGTTGAACCTGCTTCATAATTCAGGCCTCTGCCTGCCTGTTGTGAGTGTGTTTTTGTTATTTTCAGCCTTTGTATGAGTGAGGTGTGTTTCGGTTCTGCCTGTCTGCTTGTTCCCTTCCATGTGCCCTCTCTCTCCCTGCACACCTGCCCGTCATCTGTAATCAGCACACCTGTCTCTTCTCTCTCTGCACCATCAGCCAGTCCCCGCCGGATCGTTGGGCCGTACACAAATTGTCTCTGTGCCACGATTCCAGCTCCTAAACTTGTCTAGCTTTCCAGTTTGACTATTCAACATATGCTTCAGTGGTATGAATGTAGCAAGGACAAATTTACAAAGCGTCAAGTAATAATGAGATTCTTTACAGAATTATAATAACACAATCATATATAGCAACCATGTTATAATAGCAAAATGTAATGGCTAAATTATTTACAAATCAAATAATGTATATATCACTTCAGCTCGGCGTTCAACACCATCATCCCAGACCACTGTGTGGTTTGGGTCGGCCACCAAACAGAACAGAAACAGACAATGACGGACAGACTGCCCTCCGTCCAGGACTTCTACACCTCCAGAATCAGGAAACGGGCAGTGAAGCATCACAGCAGACAATTCACACCATGACCGCAACCTGTTCCTTGCTTGCAGCTAACGGTGCTAACAACGCTAAACAGTGCAAACAACTGTGAAAGTGCTGACAGATATGACAGTGTTTACTTGAGGGAGAACCGGAGGGTGGGTGCTACGCTTCTGTGATGGTCACGGTGACCAAACGTCCCGGTTTGTCTGGGACTGTCCCGGTTTCAAGCTGGGTGTCCAGAGTCCCGACAAATATCTATAAAACACTCAAATTGTCCCGGTTTTCACCACAATTAAAATAACAACATTATACTTAGATGATTATCATGTTCCTCTCATTAATTAATGTGTGCGCATGAGATAAGTATATAGAGAGCCAGCACAGCGCACCACGCTGTAGTTCACTGACTAGAGAGATGTTGCACGCTGCCAAGCCATAATTACGCACGGACACGGCAAATCTGCTGGTTACATTCAGGGCAATTTTGAACCACAGAAGTGTCGTTTTGATTAATTATTCTATACAGTTCCTTCTGCGCATCAACAGGCATTTCGCCCCTCTTATAACTCCCTCAGGACCGTCCGTTCCTGTAAGTCTCTCACCCGGACGGTGTCTCCATCCTGGACAAAGTGTCGTCTGAGTGATAGAGATTGTTCAGGTTCAAAACTAAAGTTGAAAAAAATAATTTCCGTAGTCCCAGACAACAATACGTTTCCTCTGAGGGAAACTGTCTACAGGATTCCCCAAACTGTCAGTGCGCCATGAGGGGGATAGTCCTGTGATTATAGGGGGTGAAAGTAGTGAATGTGATAAGTCCTGATTGACCCCCCCCCTCCTATATAATAATACCTTCTTTCTGATCCCACTCTGTGCTCAAATTCACCACAGGTGCACCAAGTTAGTCATCCTGATGAAAATGCCTACTGTGCGTGCATATTAGCGCGTGCACATGCGCATGCATGAACGTGTGGCACACATGTACTTAAACCCTGTACTTTATTCATTCATGGCGCCGTGCCGGTCACTGCATGTTCCATAGCACTGTCCTGCACACAAAAAGTAAAGATTTATTTTTAAATCAACACTTCCTGCTTTCATTTCAAAACATAAGCCCTCAAGCGTTTTTTTTTTCTATGGACAGAATTCCTTCATTTGTTAACATGAGGCTTTTATTCTGAAATATGTGCAGGACAGTGTTGTAGAACATGCAGTGACTTGCAGACCTTCATAAATGAATATAGTACGGGGTTTTAATTGTTGATTATTACTATTATTTACAAATGACCACACACTTCTTAACCCTTTTCTGTCTTAAATAAATATATGTGACATTTATAATGAAATGAAATGGCCATTATGAAAGGCAAACTCTATGTAGAAGAAAGGGCTGACAGTAGCAGCACCTGCAGCAGCAGAAATGCAGCAGAAATGCAGCTGGTGTGAATGCCCGACGACGCGTCAATCATGCAGCCGCCACGCATTCCTGGCGTTCCTAGTGTGGACATGCCGTTAAAGGTCTTGGTTGGGGGTTTTGAAAGTATGGTCACCCTAGTGATGATGCCATCAGTCGGGAAGGCTTTATCAGCTGTACGTGCCGTATGACAGTAGTGCAGAACAGCGTCCGTAAGCTAGCCAGCATGGAACGGTCACATTGCACTACAAACACGGCCTGACTTTGCCAACAAAAGGAGGAGAAGCTCGGATTACAACACACACTGAGGGAGAGCGACTTCATTCTTTGCTCAGGTGGACATAACTCCTCTATATCTTTACATAGACAAGAGTTGTTGATGATATATTAATGCTCTGAATGTTGAATTTAGCATCTTTAAAAGTCAAAACAAACTGTCTGAAAATACGAACAAGTATCTAACCTAAGCAGCCAAACGAGGTTATGTTGAATGAAACAACAATCTGATCTTTAATTTTGCATGTATGTAAACATGAAATTAATATTTAAGACCGAATTCTGGTTTTAGACCAAGTCACCTGGAAACAATACAAAGTCAGCCGGAGACAGTTTTTCAACCAACTCATGGAGGTAACGTTACATCATCCATGTTGTATTTGTGTGTATCTGTGTATTTTCTTCTTCCTATCTTATACTGTATCGAAGATGCATGGTTCAGTATCAGGCACTGCCACATTGCCTGCAGCGTGTGCACTTGTGTTTTATTCCGGTGCCCGTGTTAACAGGTTAGAGGTTCACAGCAGGGAAAATGATCTTTTGACAGTATATTGATATCATACCAGCAACGTTACTAGTTTCAATGTCTATATTTGTAGAATATTAACTCCAGTTTCTCCCAAGGGGGATGTGAAATACTAAGCAGAGGTAAAAAAAAATAATGATTCACCAAAATCCCATTTCTCACAGCATCAGCCTCTAATGTTCATCCTTCAAACATGATCAAACAAAAGTGCTTTTGACAGACACATGCAGCCCGGGGGCCGGCAGCAGCTTGGCCGGCGCTGGGGCAGAGCGTAGTCAATCACATTTTGCTATGTATGGGAGCAGCAGGGGGTATTATGGCTACAGTATATAGGCTTGGCAGGCTGAGCTATATTAGTTAGGCTGGCGGTTCTTCATCCTGGCCCACACTGAATTCCCCAGCTGACTGAGCGGAGTGGGGCGCCTGGATGATTGCCTGGGACCTTTCAATTTACCACTCTTCACACCTGGTCCCACGGGGAGGAGGGGGGGGAGGCAAGGAGAGACTCATATCAAATTGTGTGATGGTGCATTGCATACAGTGTTAATACATATATAGTTCATTAAAGGTCCCATATCATGCTCATTTTCAGGTTCATGCTTGTATTTTGTGTTTCTACTAGAACATGTTTACATGCTCTAATGTTAAAAAACTTTATTTTCCTCATACTGTCGGCCTGAATATGCCTGTATTTACCCTCTGTCTGAAACGCTCCATTTTAGCACATTTCGACGGAATTGCGACAAAATTGCAACAGAATTGCATTGCTAGGCAACAGCTTGGGTCCATTTATATGCAACCAGGAATAAACTGGGACACACTTAGAATGTTTACGTTTAAATCTGTGTAAAGGGTCTTAATATTGTATATTTGTGACATCACAAATGGACAGAAATCCTGACAGCTTGTTTCAAATACAGAGTTTTTGAATACGGGCTGTGTGTATTTCCCTGTGGATTGAGCGTTTCGATACTTTCACAGTATTTATATAGCACCTAAGCCTGCTTTATAATAAAAAAACACGTTTTTTATAATATGGGACCTTTAAATATGAGCAAACACATATTAGCAGCAGCCTGTAGCACGTCTCAGAGGACTGGAATGATCCACGTGTTTTTTGTTTTACACGTCTCTCGCACAGCACGGTGCTTTGTAGATGACTGCACCGCACGGTATTAACACCAGAGCACATTAGAGCATGCTCCTGTCGACTGGCGTGGAGAAGCGGAGATAGAAAGATCTAGGGAATCACAGTATGATCAGAGAGGCGCTCACACACACACACACCCTGAAACCATGCAGCACACTGTACCCCAGGGTTCACTGCTGCTGTGACCTAGATATACTACTTCAACTCAGGAGCACCGGGGCAATTACTGAAAAGACGATTCCACAGGCACAATGCCTTCATTAGACATGCGGTTTTAACTGCCGGCTGATACGGGTGAAATTAATCAGAATAGAGAATGGGCTTTAGGATGGAAAAAATAAGAGTGGAAAGATTAAAAGCTATGAGAAGGAAGGCGAAGTTACCATGGGAAAAACTGCCTGTTGTGTTATGTAAATTTAACTCTACCTCTGCCAAACAAAAGAGCGGATTTGCCTTTGTGTACCTCCTTGAGAAATGCACCTGTGTGATTTGTTGGATGCAGTATACATCTTTTTTTTCTAGCATTTCTGTCAATACCCCGGTTACTTCAGGGTATATCTAAAATGGATTACCTCTGTGTTTTGTGCATCCCTTGATTCCTTCTGTTTTTCATTTTTGATCAATCAAGCAAGCTGAAAAACAAGCTACAAGTGTTTCTGTGTGATAGAAGTAGGTCAGGACGGTTGCCTCTTCTATCATAGAGCCTCTGTTTTCGCTCCCTTCCTATAAGCACATTATGCTGTGGCCACAGTCAATTCAATCAATCCCATTCAGTCAGAGAATAATGAAGAAAATGGGTTTATTTGAGTGTATTGTTTGTGTGATTTGACAAGATGGAGAGGAAGAGGCTGACTGTTATGAAGGTTGAACAGGGAGACATCATCTGGGCTGTCCTCACCAGAAAGCACTTTGACATCGGAGACAGCAGTTCACATCTCTTCTCATACCAATAGTCAACATCAGCAATGTTTTGCTAGCCTCATCCAATTAGATTTAGTTACCTTAACATGAATCATAGAGGTAATTTTTGTCATGGTTATATGGGACCTTTTGGAAGACAGTGACAAGCAGCCTTTTTTTGTCATTTTGGTATGAAAACTTGTTGGGTCTGGCAGACATGTTATGAGTTATAAACCTGTGTGTTTCCTTCTGACTGTCTGTATGTAGAGGTCTGGTTTGGGATAATGGCTGCATGATTATGGCTAAAATGATAATCACGATTATTTTTGATCAATATTGAGATCACGATTATTTATCACGATTATTTATAGATTAGGGACAAAATATTTTATAGCAATTTCACATTTAAATAAACAGAGCTTTCACTTCCATGTTGTGCTCCTTTCCAACTGTCAGAAACTCTAAATGTTATACTTTTATTTTGTTATTGTATTATTATTATTTATAGTGGTTATTTGCATAAAAACACTTGCAATTCAAATAATTAGCAAGGAAATGATTGTACTTTTATTTGCTTTGATTAAAAAAAATCTTGGCATTAGTAGTTCTAATTATATATAATTTGTTTTTATATATATTCTAAGCTGTTTAAAACTAGTGTTAGGAAGTTCAATAGATCATATTTCTTTCTCTATAATCCTTTTTATATTAATATGAAAACTTCTCCTTCAAACAACTGGATTTATTCAAGTTTGTTCGTCAAAAACTACATCAAGATTACATTTGAATGCATCATGATAGCGTTATAATTTGCCATCGCCCCCAATACTCATTTTTACGGAGTAGAGTCTGAAAGCACCATAATGTAACATGTAAAAAATCGTATATATGAGACTGCTGAAAACCGTCCGGCTTTTAATCAGCTGCTGGTTGACGGTCCATCTCTAGCTGTTAGTTTAGGAGGCGCTTGATTTCTGCAGTAGAGTTTTCTATGAGTGGAGCATTTTAAAAGTCGATATCACAGTCGATCTTGTTCATTTAACTGTGGTTAGCCAAAATCGTGATTACGATTAATATTCGATTAATTGTGCAGCCCTAGTTGGGGCTGAGTAGTGCCCATTATTTTAGCTGTGTGGTTGATAGTCATGCACGGAGTGTTTTAATTTGCTTTTAACAAAAAGAAAGTAGCATTAGAATGTCATCTTGAAAGTGAGCACAGACTCAAAACCAACAGACTGTTTCATCAAAGTCTTTTGTCAGTAAGTACAGGAGTTACAAACCGTACCAATAACAAAAAAATATGATTTCTGTGTTGCTTAAATTTAAATCAGCATTTAAAAAGGCATGATTCAACATACCATAGAGATGTGGCAGTTGTTCCAAATCTTGGGGTTTCGACCCCCCAAGCAGTCCCATATCAAAGGTTCAGAAGGGATTAAATGAGATGAGAAAGAAACACTGGATACTTTCACCTATCAGAGGGCAAAATAACTTTTAGTTTGGAGTGCTCACAACTCATGTCAGCTATGGCTGGTAGCGCCAGCATCCACCTGCAGTCTATGTTGTCCCAGTAGAGAATTTATTGTCGTCGCTCCCCACTCCCTGCTGTCCAGAGCTGAGTGCTTCATCATGGGAAGTGACAAGGTGAAAGCACAGATCAAATATCAACGCCGTACATATTTTACATGAGTTGGCTAATTCATTGCTTCATTACATTAGTTCATTTTATAGGTTCCATAGCCAAAAAGATTGGGAACCACTACACACTCAATCGGAACTCATTGATAATATGTTGAGGGATTAAAGCAGCAGTGGGTAGAAAGGGAGCAAATATTATTAAAAAAAGTTATTTTTAGTAAAACGGTCACTATATCCTACAATACAGACAGTAGTACATGAGACAGGTAATCTGAAAAAAATCATGTTCCTCTGTGTCCTCCGGTGTCCTACGGTGTCCTCCGGTGCTCCTAATGGCATCTGCAGGATTTCACAGACCGGAGGAAAACAAGCAATCAGAGCTGACCTGGAGTCTGCCGTCCAGCTGCCGTCTCTGAGCAGCTGTCAAATATGAATCACTGTTCTGTTACTGTAATGTCTATTTCTCTCCTCAGATGTTCTCAGAATCATCTTGTAGTGTACTGTTTAGCTATAAAATAAGAAAGTTTGTGACCCGGCAGCCATGTTGAGATCTGTTGAGGAAATACCAAGCACTGCCCACGAGCCGGCGCACAGCCAATAGGAACGCTCTCTCTCTCTCTGAAATGACCTGTGATTGGTCAAAGTCTCCCGTCACAGGCTAGATGTTCTAAAGTCTGAAAGCAGAGCCATGAGGAGGAGCAGAAGTCTAGTTTTCTCTCAAAACACTTTAATTACAATATGCTGAAAGGTTATTATGGAATTTTTGCCCAATGATGCCAAAAATATACTGCCTACTGCAGCTTTAACCAATAATTTTCCAGCAGCGTGCAGATTGATAGCCATAAAAGTGCAGCTGGTCAGAGTGTTTTTGAAGATGTTTTCGCCAGGAAGCCACAGCCATTTCTATTTTTTTTTCCTTTTTTTCATTATTTTGGGCACCCCCTACAAAGCTGCGGGACAAACAACATAAAACAAAATGAATAAGCAAGAGAGGGATGCATGCTGAACCAGACATTATATCATACTACAACACAAATTTATTTTTGGCAGATTGGAAAAGGTGCTATTTCTAACAATTGGTTATACTTCACATAGAAATAAACATCCATCAAGACTCGTCCAATACTCCTCCTGTCCCTCACTTTGTGCTTGGCTTCTGGAGGAGGATCAGTGAAAGCGGTGAACAGGTGTGAGCAGGTTTGCTGGAGGGGTTTGATCTTTCCCTCTCTGGCCTCATTCGTCTCTCTCTGTCACATCCAGCTGTGGCTCTCTGTCGCTACCTCATTTTCATTCTGGAGGGTTGTCTGTCCTCGAAAGTCATCTGTAGAGGTCTTACACTGATTATGCAGATCCTCCAGGAAGAGGAGCTCACAACCTGCTCCATCTCAGGCATTAGCTCCTTGTTGTAAGTGGGGCGACTGTGGCTGAGAGGTAGAGCGGCTCGTCTACCAATGGGGAAGGTCGGCGGTTCGATCCACGGCTCTTCCTTGGGTAAAGATACTTAACCCCAAATTGCTAAGTTACACAGTTACACATTGACACATATGCATGCTGTATCATGTTTCAGTTTGTTTGGGACCAGAGCCACGGCGGAGAGAAAAAAAAGCACTCAAAAGCATGCCGCTACTACTAAACCCTACACTCTAAGAAAAAAATCCATAGAAAAACAGATAATGTCCTGGCAGAAAATTACCAGGACATTTTCCGTCAAGTTAATGGACACATTCTTCAAACCTAAAATGGAAATTTCTGTTGATTTTTCAGGATGTCCTCTGTTCCATTCACAGACACTTCTGTTAATCCTAAAACGTATTAACAGGATGTCCTCTGTACCGAGACAAATAACAGGCCCAACCTTTACATTCTGGAGGGAAAACAGACGCTAGCATTAGCATTTGTACGTTATCGGTCTTTGCCCACCACCTGAGACTAAAACTGGGACTCACTCTACCTGACGTCTACTGAAGTCTGAAATATAAGCTTTGGTAAAATGTAAATTACAACACAAACTTGCGTTAGTCTCAAAATGAGTAGTCAAAATATTCCTGCGTATCTGGTGACGTTAACGTTCGACAACAACTGAACTAAACAACAAAACAGCTTTCCAACTAAAACGATACTGAGCTAACGTTAAGTCCTCAACATAAATCACTCTGCTTAGACATTAATTGTTGATTTTGTTTACCACAGAAGTGTGAGAAAGGTTTCTCCACATCCCAACTAAACTTTGCCGTGTTTGATGGTCTCTGCCTCTTCCAACTTTCGCGCTAGCGGAGGTTCTTGTTCCCACGATGCAATGTGTTTTTTTTTTGTGTTTTTACCTGCATGTTTACATGTGCAGGGACATTATACAGAGAAGACAATTAACAAAGTACAAAAACAAAACAAAACAAAAACAACACAAGGGGATAAAAGCAGGTTGAAGAATGTGTGTGCGTGTGTGTGTGTGTGTGTGTGTGTGTGTGTCAGTGCTGGAAATATTCATATCATTTACTTAAAGGGTGGGTAATGTATTTCAGAAATATTTTTGGTAAGTTTTGATGAAATTCTCATTACATCCTGACAGTAAGGAATAAATCAAATGCTCTGAAAAATCTTGTGTCTATGGCTTTCGTAGGACTGTAATAAGCCCGACCAGTCATTTCATGCCTGTCTACATACCTGCGTGCACTCTGCCTGTGCACTAGTGTACTCTTGCTGGTTTCTCCAATGTTACCTACCCAAGCTTTAAGTAAAATTAGCAGTGTTACAGTTATGTTATTGTAATTGCTGTGCTATATTATATTAGCTTGTTAGATTATTGTTCCTATTCAATATAGACACACAGACACACATATGAAATCAACTTGTATTTTGAAATAATTCTAGCGAGCCAAATAAGAAACTTGAAGCCAAAACAACTCCTCATACATACCGGTATTTATTCTGGACTAAGAATTACAATTAAAACACATCACACAGCGGTATTGATGATGAAGTACTAGCTCCGTCGTACCAAGTAGCCCTACATTTTATAGCTCATATAATGCATGTTCACCATGGGTTTCTGATAAGCCTATAAGCACAGATAAAGTTGGATTTCAATTTCAGAGCTCCGTCTTTTTTCTTTCTTTCTTCTGATAGCTTTTCTCTTCCTTGTAGAAGACCTTCCCATCAGGCTGCTCTCTCCATTTCATTGTGACTCCCGCTACTTTCGTCTCCAGTCTGTCATGGAGCTGGGAAACACAAATGGTAGACATTTCAATAGACATCAACTTTGTTTGGAAACCCAGAGGGGACGTGGATGTTTTCTATATTGTATAAAAAATGTGTAACAAATTGTACTGTATAATAAAACAGTCTAGAGATAGATAGATAGATAGATAGATAGATAGATAGATAGATAGATAGATAGATAGATAGATAGATACGTGCCTTTTTCAGATGTCTGCTTTCACAGCAGGGTCATTCAGATCCAGAGAGGAGTCCTCCGGCTTTATCCTCACCCTTACTACCTACCTCTTTACTGTCGCAGAATGAACAGAGAAATGAAACATTAGTTTGCTGTGGTATTACTTTTTTGATACCATAAAAGGACAGTAAATCACTCACCAGGGATGCTGTAGCTGACAAACGGTAATCTCCTTTCACAGTCAAAAGCCCTCCATCTTCCTGAACCTTGCAAAGCAACAGCACATACATGTGTCAATGAGCCAAGTGGGTTTTTAGCGGCAGCCCAGTAGCTGAATTTGTAGTTGCTACCATCAGACCAATTCAAATTGGGATCTCAAAATAGTCCAATCCATGCCTCGTCTCCACTCCACACCAAACTCTGGATCTCCTGGTTCTCAGCGTCATTCCTCACAGTGGCCAGGTCTATGAAGTTCTCCCTGCAGTACCTCTGAGCACTGGACCAATTCATTCCTTCATTCACAACAACAAATTCAGGATCCAGCTGTGTTCCTGCAGTTAGGGTTGGAGGGGGAGAAGGAGGAATTGTCACATACTGAAATTCAAAATAAAACTTTTTCAAGATCAAAACATGCCTAGCTAGATCCTCACCTCTGTAACAGATAAATGGATATTAATGATTGCAAAAAAAATCCCACCACTTTCCATCACCTCCAGTGACCACACAGAACTGATCACCTGAAACAAAATTTGGTTCATTGACAATAGTTCTCCAGTTCCTGTACAGACCAATCCAGACTTCAGAGTTGTGGCCGGAAGATGAAACAGTGTTCATAAGTTAGTTCATCTCTTCAGTGTTTTCAATGCTGGCCAGGTCTATGTATATCTTTCTGCAGTAGCAGGCAGCTTCAGTCCAAGTCTTTAAATCAGCCACATAGTGGTACTGACGGTGAAGGCATATAGAGGGGATGAGCCACCCTATGAGGAAAACACCATCTCGTAAATATAAGGTGGTTAAAACTATTACAGCTCATAGTATTGCAATACTCCACAGTAATAAGCACTGTTAGACATCATAAATGACCTGAGAGACTCAAGACACCCAGCAAGATCCTTTCCATCATCATGCTGACCTGTGGACTGCGTGTCTCAACGTGCGACCCCAGATCTTTCATTACTGTTCGTAGCCAAATCTATGGAAATTCAAGTGCAGCTTCTCTCCGTCACGGACAAAGTCCACCGGCCTGTTAATGCAAAAAGCAATGCAAATGTTTTTTTCCTAAACAATCCGTAAAAACTGTTTTCCAAAGAACAACGTCAGAATCAGATGATTCAGCCGTTTCCAAGTTTCCAACTTACTGTCAACATTGTTATTTTTAAACCGTGACCACAATCGTTTCCTGACCTTAACCTTGTGGTTATTATGGTAAGCAAGATGACAAAAGTCTCCTAACCTTAACAAAGTGCTTATTTTAACCCTAAACATGATGTTTCCATAAATCTCTCCAGCCTCGGTAGCTCACCTGGTAGAGGCTGAGTCCTGATCACAGCGGCCCGGGTTTGAAGCAGCCCTTTGCTGCATGCCACCCCTCTCTCTCCACCTTCAAAACTTTCACCGTCACTATCAATAAAAAAAGGCGAAAAAGCACCAAAAACTATTTAAAAATTAAAGAAAGTGTAAGTAAATGATTAACAAACTATTTAGATGTACTAGATATGGTGCTCTGTTTCTCTCCACATGGCACACCAAATATATAGAGTTCTTGGAATATTTTATGATTATGTATGTATGTACACATGTGTTTGTATGGCGATGTACAGTATGTATGTGTATGTATGTGTATGTACTGTAAATATATATATATATATATATGTGTGTATATGCAGGTATGGATGTATGTATATATGTATATATGTAACTTATTTTTTTATTTATTTATTTTCCCATTGTTTAGACATTGTAGGTAGCTAGCTAAATGCGATCCTTATTTGACTGATTTTTTTTTTTTTTTTTTCTTTCCCTCTCTGCTACTGTAGGTGAGTACCCCACGAATAGGCGGGTGGGGCGGTTGGGACGGGTGGGATGGGTTGGTGGGCGCGCACAATGTTTATTGTATATGTACACTTAAAAAAAGAAAAAATGGAAACACTCTTTTAAGTACATGCTGCTCATTACATCATGCTACAAACATGTACATTCCTTGATCATGTAAAGTGTCAATGTCTCCAAATAAAAATGAATTAAAAAAAACAACAAAAAAACAAAATATTTAGATGTACATTTATGCATGCATTTATACATATAAAAAATTAGATATGCACTAATGGTTATGACTTTTTTATGACACACTATGACTTTTTAAGTGTTTTTTATAGTAAACCAGTCATAGTATAGTATGTCATAGGAAGTGGGCCTAGACCCTAGAGGGCACTGCATCACTTTTTCTCTACTAGAAGGGCACCGTAGAGGTCAGGTCATCGTGTTCACTGAGACCACTAGTGCCTGGAATGATAAAACAACAAAACAAGCCATTTGGTTTTATTTTAATCATGATAATACCCTTCTGTGTCCATTGTGGCAGCTGTTTTGCAGTCTGCAAAAGGGAGGGAGATGCCGACCACCAAAAGCTGTTACTTCGGTGCAACAATCAGCATAGCGTTCTCCGCGTCGTCTCCATACTTTGACCCTGCCATCCAACTTTGGCAGACAGAACCTGGACTCATCACTGAACATGACATTCCCCCACATGTCCAGGTTCCATTGTCTGTGTTGTCGACACCAGCGCAAACAGGCCTGATGGTGAAGGGCAGTCATTGCAGGCTTCCTGGTAGCCTTATGAGAATACACTGTTTACCATTGGCAGAGCATTTTGGAACATTTTCCTTGGGTGCTACCCACATAATGAGCTGTGCTGCTCATCCCACAAATGCATGATCCTTACAAGTTGGACATCATTGTGAAGGTAAATAAACCATGTAAAATACAATGCCAATTAGCATTGTAACAACAGAGAAATAATCGACCAAACACAAGTTTCCGAACTTTTTTTCCCCAGTTTATATATATATATATACATATATATATACATATATGTATTTACATATATGTACACTGTACTATGTAAAGGCACTTTAATCAACATGTTTTGTTTAAACGATTAAATCAAGTTCTCTCTCTAAAGGTTTTGCATGGTTTACATTCAATGTTTACTCCAGCTTGCTGTCAGAAGTGAAATGTTTAAGAGAGAGAGAGAGACTGGTAAGTCTCTAGGGATTCTATCATAAAGCAATTATACTGAGCTACCTGGATTCATTAAAAAGTTCCATTGTGCAATTTAAAAGAGTTTGATATATCTTAGTTTAACTAATGAAATTAATATTTACTAGGAACTAAATGTAACTGTGTTATGACAAACCTGTGAGATGATTACTAGTTATATTAGGGTGGTGCTAAGCTTTAGGTGACTGACAGTGGTTGCTGGGTGGTTGACTGTGGTTAAATATGAAGAAACAAAAATAGCTGTCTGAGATGTAAAGAAAGAATAGCTCTTATGGTGGAAAGTAAAAGGTTTAAAGATTTGACTTTTTGTGTGCTAGATATGGGTTGGACAACAATTTCTGTTCCACATCAGTGGTGACGTGTTTTGGTGGTCAGGAAATCATGGCTCAAGAGGCAGGGGAAGGGGTCAGAGGTCAAGAAGCCCTCATGGTACAATTACATAATCTATGAATAACTAAGCCTTTCCCACATTTTAACTGTAATTGATGTACTGCTGTAATCTTATAATTTCACTTAATTGTTCACTCAACTTTTTTTATTTTTTTTATAACTGCAATACAATCGGAGAGTTGACTTGATATAGATGTATATAATTTGTCATGTTAATGTAAAAGTTAATGTAAAAATAGGTCCCCAGTAGTCATATGGGTATCTGTGTGAATTATGCAGATGTATGCTAATAAGGTCCCCTTGAACCATGTTTACTGGTTTCGCTGGAAGTCCCCATTTAGCATGGTGACACCATGCTATCACAATTACATCATCAATTCAAAGATTTGAAGGCGTGTATAGGCTAACTAAGCAATGCTAAGTTTACCTGATTTTTTTCATACCTCTATGACCTCTAGAAAGGGTGGTCCCTACAAGTGCTGATCAGAAACTTGGTCCTTACACAAGATGGAAACGAGACTGTGTGTGTGTGTGTGTGTGTGTGTGATGTGGATAATGGGTGTGTGTTTGGCATTGAATGAGGCTAGATGGTCATATATGACATATATCTACTCTTAAACACATATACTGTACAAATGCACACATATCTACACACACACATACAGATATCCTTCCTTTTATGTGTAGAGCATAGGGGGAACAAAAACAAAACAAAAAGAAAATAAATGAGTAAAATATATGTATCATACAGTATATACACATACACATATATATTAATAATATGACTAATAATAAAGATGATGATGATGATGAGGTCATGATAATAATATCAATAACAATAATAATACCAACAATAAAACACAATAATAAGTGAGATAAATAAATAAATAAATAATAACAATAATAGAGAAAAAAATGTTTTAAGTTAATGCGAAGATCATATATAATTATAACTGTGTATGTGTGTGTGCGTGGCGTGTATGTGTGTGTGGGTGGGCAGAAATGGGGGTGGGGGGGAGCAATGCGGTTTTAAAAATATAGGTAAAACAGAAAATGTCTTCATATTAACACGGTACATTGGCCCGTATTTTTACGGATTTTTCTTACAGTGTATTTTTTTCCTTATAAAACACAACATTTTAACAATGACTAGCTTGAAATCCACACAACTAGCCTGAAAAATGAAGAAAATCGGAAACGATTGTATGGGAGTCTATGGAGCAGAGCCGTATAACTGGTCGGAACTGGCCGATGCTACGCTATGATTGGCCAGTGTGCGTTCGAGGGGCGGGACTTAGCGGCCAATTGGAGAAAAACATAAAAACCTCTGCGGCAACACTCTGTAGGGATCATTCACACTCTCATTTCCTCTACGAGCACATTTTGTCAGATAAACATGATCACTAAAATTCCTTCAAAGGGAAGTGGGATGTTTCGATTGGCTGATGTACCTTGACTGACCCTAATTAGATCTGTCCTCTCCTTCATCCTGCCATTGGACTGGTTGCATGATGTAATCAGGAAAATGGTGTCCGTGTCTTGTCAGCACATTTTTCCCATATGCAACACTGAGCTTGGGGATTAACCCTATATATATGGTTAGTACCTCACGCTTAATATTAATGGTCAAACATTTATTTCCCACGAGACTTTGAAGATAAGTCTTCGAGGAGATATTCCAGTGAAGACTGTTTCTCCAGGCTTTCGTGCAATGAATTATTAAAGAGTTGGTGGTAAAAATAAAACGGCTGTGGGTTCACTCTGGATTCATTAGGTGGTGATTACTGTCTAGTTTGCTTTTTACCACAGGTCTTTCATCATCCTCAAGAATGCTGGTGGATTAGCGTGAAGCGATTTCTATTGTAGGTTTTATGCATTATGCTTAAGATCATTAGTTACTGCTGAGCTGATTACTGCGACTTAGAATGATCTTTCATCTCATTCTGAGGCTGTCATCCTGGTGTATATGTTGTCCACATTTCAGTGCATTATAGAGATTCGCATTATATATTTTCACAGTGCTCCCCTTACCTATTAAAGTGGGAAAATTAAAATATATATATATAATGTTCTGAGTTTGTCACACCACAGAAAAATGGGTTATTAACCATCCAGCAAAATTTTAAAAATTGCATGCACCCCATGCACTAAGGCTGAGTCCTTAGCGCAGCGGCCCAGGTTGGAATCCGACCCGAGGCCTGTACTAAGAAGCAGGATTTGGGGTTAGCGAGGTAACTTCAGCGTTAACCCTTCAGTGTTTTCAGTCCTATACAACGGTGGTTCGCTTCTTACCGGGGTATATTGCCGTGGTAACTGATGCTGAACATGAGATAAGAGATCAACTCGTATAAAAACAACTCCTACTGACCAATCAGAGCTCAGTGCGCTGATCGTATGATAATATTACACAAAGACGAAGAAGTTGAAGTCATAATCCAGACTAAAAACAACACAGTTTAAACTGACAGATGCAGGAAGGACAGCTGGCTGTGTGCTGTGGGTGTTTACTGCTTTATATCATTTTTATATTTATTTTTTTACTTTCTCTCTGTTTCACACTGCCGGAGACGAGGACGCAGCTGAAAGAAGGCTGAATTACTCACACACGCCACACTGTTGTCAAAGGGCATAATGAAGTGTAATCTATTCATCCATTATACTCTGAAAGCTTTTTATAATACCACTGCCCCATCAAGCCGACTATGTCTGACTTTTCAGGCCGTTAAATTAATAAATCTGTTAATTTACGCTTAAACACATCGGCAACATTTGGCAGCTTCAACTATATTCATTTTAGTCTGGATTATGTGTTTGATGTAGTTTGCTCTTGGTTTGTAAAATTCATGTGAACGCGCTCATATCCAGATTGAGAAACTCTCTGTTGATTTACCGAGTTCATAACCAGCGTTGTAGGACCTCTTAGCGGGATCTGATTTGTTAGGGTTAGTTAAACCAGATAAGGAGAAGATACCCTGGGTATGTTCAACTGGCTTCGTACTACAGACCTCTGGACCCTTTGCTGCAAGTATATACAATTACATTTAAAAATTGTGGAAAAAATCAACAGTATTCTCTGCTCTGAAACCCTGAGGGCGTATCCGCTGAAGGTGCTGAAACCACGCCAAATCGCGGGTGAGGGTTGATTACATTTACAGTTACAGTATATACGACATGTTGGCCAGCTCACTGATCTCACTGCTGCGCGCTGCTTTTGCAGCATGCGCACCAGAGACTTTCGCCTGCAGAGCCAGCTAACTTCCGGTTTAGCTGTACGCTAACTTGAATGGGGATAAAATTATTCAATCGTGCGGCTCTTCTGCGCTTTCCAAATGTTATCGGACCGAATTGATCAAATTCTGATTAACGGTTAAAACGGTCAAACTCCACAATTCAGTATTATCTAGTTCACAGTCTTTTCACGTTTTCAGCACTTATTTTGCAGAACATGTACAATGTGTTTAGAAAGAAATCTCTGATTTTTTGGGCTTTGTAACTTTGCAGACCTTTTACATGCACAAAAATCTACAGTATATAACACACTAAAGGAAAAGGAAAAAGCATAATAGGTCCCCTTTGCATGAACTACACGGCAGACTGGAATTCTCTAGCGTGCCTAACAGAGTGGCTGACTCATGGCTGACTCATATGAACGAGTCCACTGCAGGTTGAATGAACAAATAAATACAGGAATTTCACCCAGGGGACCCGTTGAGTTATTTTTACCGACGACGACGTTAAGTTACGTAACAAACTTATTTTAACCCGTCAAGACGTAAAAGGCTGCTGCCCTTGGATGCTGGGGGCTTCTGCCCAGGTGGCAAAATATGACGAGTATGGGGATGAGATCACAATGTGCTGTGATAGATTGTTGTAGAAGTCGATGTTAAGACTTGGGAGCAGTTATTGCAGGTTTTCAGGCTATTCCTCAAAGGTTTTCCAATCTATTTTAGATCCAAACATAGATTCTGTCCCTTTCACTGTGATATTCAAGCGACACACAGTTTGATGTCCATTGTGGCAGAAGTAGGCTGGCTCCCTGCAGAGAATGTGGCCAGCACCACAGTAAGGTCACCTGCCACAGCCTGACGTGGATCGACGGATGGATGGGTCTGGATGTGCTCAGGCCCACCCAGATTGACACCATATCAGATTCATGGGAGAAAAATAAAAGTTTAAAGGGGAACACCTTAACAGCTTTTAACACCTTAAATAAAAAATACTAATATTTTATTTCCTAGGATAGTTCAATCATTGAATTATTTATTATAGTAAATAAAAGAATAATGGTAACAATAAAGATTAGTAAAAGTGATCTGAATTCACTGAAATAATGGTGATAATACAGCAATTATAAAATAATAAAATCATCGGCTGCGGCTCAGAGGGTAGAGTGAGTCCTCCAACAATCGGAAGGTTGGTGGTTCGACCCCCAGCTCCTCCAGTCCACATGTCAAAGAGTCCTTGACCAAGATACTTAACCCCAAACTGCTCCTGAAGACTGAGCCGTTGGTGTGTGAATGAGTATTTAGATTAGGAATGTGTGTGTGAATGCTGACATGTAGTGTAAAGTGCTTTGAGTGGTCGGGAGACTAGAAAGATGCTTTTTAAATGCAAGTCCATTTACCATTTACCATACTCTAATAGCATAATCATCAATTTCAATTATTGGTTCCACAGGTCGTACTGGAAACACAGGGCCAGCTGTCACCACTGTTCATTGCAACAACACCCCCCAAAAAGTCTAAATTAGTTTAGATTATCCCTTTAAACCAGATCGTTTAAGGCTTGCTGCCTTCAGGAGTGTCCACTGAACCCCATAGTTTACTGAGCTACTGAACTTTGCTGAGCAAAAAAAGTTCCCATTTCATTTTAAAAGTAATACAAACCTTAATAAAAAAAAAAATTGTGATAAGCCCATTCCATTCCCCCCCAAGAAATATATGAACTCATGGCAATGTAATTGCACAACTAACTTGCATCTTTATATCCTAAAATAAACTGTATTTCTCCCTGAAGATGCATCATTTGTTGCAGTTGTGTAAGTTTGCATTAGATGCCATAACCATCTATGTAGGAGGTAGTACATTTATATTCAGTTTAACTCAAACATCTCACACATCAACCACCAACAGTGTTTTGATCTGCAGATGTAAACTTCAGGGTTACTTGTTACGATGAGATGTGGAGGGGACCCAGACACAGACTGAACAAAGGCTTTATTGCAGAAAGGATTAAGGATTAAGATACGTGACGGTGGAGAAATGACGAGGCTGGAACTGAGCAGGGAGGCAGACCGGCTGCTGATCGGATGAGCGATGATCCCTGGCACAAAAGAACAAAGTTAGTAAAAGTCAAAAAAGAGGTCACAAAGGAAAAGTACTCAGGTAACAATTTAACTGAGCGGCCAGGAGCGAACGCTACCACTTGGTTGAGATAACGATCTGGCGATGAGGGACTGGAGAACTGGAATATTTGAACTGCTGGTTGAGATCTTGAGGAAATACCAAGCACCGCCCACCAGCCGGAGCACAGCCAATAGGAACGCTCTCTCTCTCTTAAATGACCTGTGATTGGTCAAAGTCTCCCATCACGGGCTAGATATTCTGAAGCCTGAAAACAGAGCCATGAGGAGGAGCAGAAGTCTAGTTTTCTCTCAGAACACTTGAATTACAATATGCTGAAAGGTTATTATGGGATTTTTGCCCAATGATGCCAAAAGTATACTGACTACTGCCGCTTTAAGAAAGGGATCTTTTACTTGCCAGTATGAACAGGAGGAATAATTACACCCTGAAAACGTTTCAGTGGTAATATGGGCACCTGACTATTGTAAGATAGACATGAAAAATTGTGAACCTATACTTAATGAAAATGCTGCAGCTAGCCAACAATGCACAGACTGATATGGTTTGGCAGATATGGGAATAGTCTCAGATCAAGTTTTCCCTCATATCTTGCTCTTTCACTCTCCATCAAAAATAGCTCATTTTTTGCAAAATAACCCACACACTTTGCAACTCTGCATAGATCTCACCGGTTACAGCACAGTGGAGTTGAAATGCCAAGCACGTTTGTTAAAACGGGTACAATGCGGTAGCATCTTTACATCAATGTAATCTACAATCAGGCTCAAGCACAGCTGGCCCTGTCCAATGAAAAGTGTTACATTTATGTTTTAATTAAACCGAGACAGTCTCGGAGATCTACTTGATTAACTTTTAATGCATAATGTTGTGGTGGTGAGTTAAAGTTGCTCCATTAAACCACGGATGTCAATTAGTTCTAGTCGGCTCAGATCACGATGCTGTTTTGTGTTAACTGCTGTCAAGCAAGGCTGAACATGTGAGAGTTTAAAAACACACACCCACACACAGACAGGTTGTGGGTGTGTGTCGAGTGTGATGTGGCGTTCCAGACAGGCAGAGCTGCTCTGTAATTGGCTGAGCCAGCTCGTTGTTAATGTGGTCCCCGAGTGCCCAGCAGCTGCTTTCATCCAGAATGCCAGCCCAGCCTCTGAAACCAGACCCGTGACTCTGCAGCAATTAGCACCCATCAGCCTGCAGACAAACTGCCATGCCAGACCAGGCTAACTGTGTTTAAAACTCTGTGTGTGTGTGTCGAAGAAAATAAGTAGTTGAAACAGTACAGTATGTGGTCACCTGTTTGTGTGTCTCCTACAGTTTCGCAAATTCAAATAAAGCTCTATTACCATAAATGGAACCATACCGAGTCACACTGAGCCATCATGAATTAAATGGGTGGAACAGAAAATTGGCCTCCAAATTACCAAGAATCCATTTCCTCTGTGTGTGTTCTTGGTAGAAGCGTGCCACGCAATGTAATTGAATGGCTGCATTTTAGATTTTGAGAGTGTGATGACTCAGCTCAACAATCAGGTGAGGTTTACCGAAGGAGGGCGAGTATTTGTATTTCACAGCAGGGAGTGCCGTTGAGGGCTTATTGCCGCTGTCATTGATTTGCGAGGCTTAAAGTAGAAATGAAAAGTTCAACCAAGTTAAGCTGGTTTACTAAATGGATTTCCACTCTGATGTACTATTATATAACAAACATGACATATGTCAGCATTTAAGAGAAAAAAGAAGATTCTGCTTAATCTGTTGTGGCAAGAGCGCCGCCATGTTGCAGGACTCTTGTCTGTGACGTCACCAGGTTGGTTGGCTCGGCTGAATTACACAGATACAACGGTAGAGACCGAGAAAGACGGAGACTGAGGAGACACAGGACGGGAGATGGGGAGACAGTCAGCAATAGCTGGACTCAGTGCCTGTCGGAGGGCTCTTTCAGTGCCACTATAGCCAGCGCTGCAGTAACGTTACTGATCTCCGTTTCAGCAGCAGTTTATTAAATGGACTGTTTTGTTCTTAGTTTAAACATGGTAAAAAAATCTTTACATTCAGGAGCAACACAACAGTGTCCCCTCTTTAGTTTTCTCCTGTCCTGTGTCTCCTCAGTCTGTCTTTCACGGTCTCTATCGTTGTATCTGTGTAACTCAGCCGAGCCGACCAACCTGGTGATGTCACAGACTAGAGTCCTGCAACATGGCGGCGCTCTTGTCACCAAAGATGAAACAAAGCATCTTTTTTCTTTTAAATGCTGATATTTGTCATGTTTGTGATATAATAGTTCATTAGAGTGGAAATCCCTTCATTAAACCAGCTTAACTTGGTTGAACTTTTAATTTCCACTTTTACTGGAAATCTGAGGTCATTTATTAGATTGTTTGTTTGGTCTTGTTTTACTTCTGTCTCAGATTTCAATGTTAGGTTGATAGAAATCAGGTCACTCATCCAAATCCCTGTTCATTCACTCATCAACTGCTACAACAACCACTAATCCGTAGCAATAAAGATACATGTTGGACCTGCTGTGTTTCAGCAAGGTAGATTCACCGAAATCACAAAAAAACATATTCTCTCACCTACACCTAATGTTATCGATCCATGCAGATTCAGCTAGATTTTAGTTTTTATATTTATTTTTTTCAAATATGTAATAGAAAAGAGTTTAATAGTTTTTGTACTGTATTGGCAGTTTTTAATACAGTATTTTGTGGCTGTATTTTTTGTTATTTATGTAAACAAAAAAAGTGTAATATAGTTGTGTTTTACGGTGCAACTTTATTTTGTAGTATCGGAGTCAATTTATACCATACGTGTCTGGTTCTGTATCATTGACAAAGATTCAGCCATCTTGCAGACCTTGAAGGCCCTGTGATGAAGCACTGTAGTAGAATAAATACTGGGCTTAGGGAAGGTTCCTAACTGAGTGAAATGACCCCGAAGTATGAAATGGTAGCCGTGATAAGAGATGTTGAAATTCTGTCAATGCTAAGGAAAGGAGCTTCAATGGTTCCTTTCTTATCTCCTTTACCACTGGGAACACTGGATCATCCTTTATCAAAGGAAAGAAGATAGTGCCATCCTACAATTCCTTGTGGCAGCAACATTTAAATCACCATTCGGCCATCAGTGATTCCAGGATGTCAGTTAGTTTTGCCAAGTTGTTTTTTTCACCGGAGACATAGTCTCAGTGAAAACTGTCCATAGCAATGTGTTTGGATTAAACAATGGGACAACTGGGCTCTTTTGGATATGATACACCATACTTTCGTCTCCTCAAATGTGCTTGCCTGGCTGATGAATATAGAAACCCACATGAAAACAGCATACCATCCACGGGCTCTCAGAGGCAGCTTGAAGGAGAATGGAGCGTCTGTAGTTGTGTGTCAGGGAGATGGAGGCTGGCTCAGTGACTGAGAGAAAGTCTGAGTGGTTTTGTATCAACCTGCTTCATCAGCAAAGACTGGTCTCAGCAATAGTTTCTCTCCCAGAACTCAGCATGACAGTGCTCAGCACAAGAACAAGGGACATAGATATAGAACATTTAGAAGGCAATGAGTACAGCTCAGCAAATACACTGGACTATACATTCTGGTTCTATTGCTCCAGAGGCTACTTGGATATAACTACTGTAAAATAATGTGGCATTATTTCTGATGACATGGATGAAAGGACTTCTTTTCTAGCCTTTAATAGCTAAGACATTAGCTACACATATGAAGCTAATAATTCAGCCAGGAAGACTATACTTTATGCTTAATCCTGTAGTTTATCATCTATCCTGCCATTCACTACTCTCAAGCATGCTCACTCATAATTTCCTTGCTGTCATTGTTTGGGGATGTCATGTTTATCAGCTGTTCTTATCAGCTGGTCACATCCATCCAATAGCACAGTGACACACCTAATCGTTAGACTAGCATCTTTCTTCTGTCTCTTTTTAAATAAGATTCTGTCTCTGCCTTTTAATACGTTCATACTGCTGTTACGCACGCCCCTCCACCTCCCCATCACCACCCATTCTTCACAGATTCATCAGCTTTATCATTTCATCAGTCTCCTCAGCCTACCAGCCTCAGCAGAATCATCAGCCACCACCACCTCCACCACCAGTGTCTGGACTCTATGGGGGGGGATTTATCTTGAGCTGCTGCTCAGGGCAGGCGCCCCTCAATTACAAATCTCCCTGTAGAGTCTACAACTACAATTTCATTTAGCAGACGCTTTTGTCCAAAGCGACGTACATCTGAGAGTTTGTACAACACAAGCGAGGATCTAGATAGGAGGGAACAACGTGAGTAAGTGCCAACAACAGCTTCAAGTCCGATCGGACACAGGTGCCAACCAAGCCCCCAGGAAGTGCGCCGGTCGTCGATCCCAACTTTCGTAGTGGCCAAACGGCAGTACTGCAACTTCCGTGTCTGTCACGTGATGCCATTGGGCCCAAAAAGACTTTTCTCCATAGACTTACATTGGGAAAGAGACGTCTGTAACTCAGCGGATCATTTTTTTTTAGGTGAATCAACTTCCCAGTACGAACACTCTAATAGTCCTTCTTTTAAAAATGAAGTTTTTAAAGTTGTAAAACGCACTAATAGCCAAATCCAGAGTTATTTCCCTTCCTCCGTTCATGTCAGTGAGACTCCTTGGCTGGAGCGCCAAGCCATGACGACGGCGTGACTTTGGGACCAAGTCATGTGACCGAGCGGACGCTACTCCGCCAATCATCTCGGACGCTACTCTGCCAAGATCCGGGTACTTTTCCAGACGGAAGTGGAGCCATTTAGGCTTCATGTACAATGAGCAACTCTCATAGGAATGACCGGGGCTCCGCCTCCAACGCTATATCCAGTTCTCTTAATAATTTTTTTGTGTCATCATCATTAACAACATCAACAACGTCATCAATATCATCATCATCTGTTATCATATGCAATTAGTTTTAATAACAGAATGCAACCATTTATTCAATTAAATTATTCAATTTAGGATGCCACTCAATTTTGGAAAAACAGGGAAAACTTAAAAATGTATCAATATATATACTATATTAATCAATTGAGTCTCTAATCTCAGGGTTGCTACGGAGTTCTTGGGCATAGTGTACAGTGATTTTAAATGCATGCAAATCAAATAACCAAGTTCTTTATAAAATTAAATGTTTATTTGACTATCTACATGACTAAACTACTAACAGGAAATAATTCAATAAATGATCAAACTAAGGAAAAAAGGAACAGAATGAAGTCTAGTCGCGTAAGACTTTCTGTCAAGACTTTATTATCACACATAAGATAAGATAAGATAAGATAAGATAGAACTTTTTTAATCCCGAAGGAAATTCTTGTGCCAGAGATTGCTCAAAATTACAACAAATTAAATAAAAATAAAAAGTACTATTTCTAGCACCAGTGCCTAATAGAATAACAATGAGATAAGATAAGATATTCCTTTAATAGTGCCGCAGTGGGGAAATTTGCAAAGAATGTATCTTACTAAGAGTAAGATACATTTAGTAAAATGTGTAAATAAACAAATAAAAAAAAGTCAAATAAAAGAGTAAAATAAATATAGGTAAAGTAAGCTAAAAAAAACAGAAAAGGAAGTTATATTGCATATGATGAGAAAAGAAGTAACATTGCACATGATGGACATTAATATTGCACACAATGAACAGTGATATTGCACATGAGAATGGAAAAAGTAGTAGTATTGCACATGATATTGATATTATTTTTGTCCTCAGTGTCCGTGTTTTCAGCTGTCCTTCCTGCAGAAGGGGGAGGAGTTCTATAGTCTGATGGCCGCTGGTAGGAAAGAGCTCCTGTGGCGTTCTGTGGTGCACCTCGGTGGTCTCAGTCTACAGCTGAAGGTGCTCTGGTATGACTCCAATGTGGCGTACAGAGGGATGAGAGGCGTTGTAGTTTCCTCAGTTAGACTCCAGTTATCATCTGCTATAATGTTTTTATTTCTTCAGTCATTTTTGAAATGAGTCTGATTGAAATGATATTACTAGTAGTTAGTAGAACTTAAGACGGACTTTACTCACTAATTCAGTCACAGATTTACAAATAGCTGGTGCAGTACTTAACAAAAGTCTTTCTCTCTCTCTGTATGTCTCTTCAGCTCTCTTTCTTTTCTTCACCCCTTACCCATGAGTGACACTTCTCCTCCCATGCCATCCTTAGTGGGCACCTGACAGGCTCAATGAAAGGCAGCTGGCACGACAGCATTGAAGAATGATGTGAATAATTTATCTGAGCATCTGGGCCCATGTCCCTCATTCATCTCAGCTCCCCCTCTCCTTCTAACCCACATCCCTCTTTCTCCTTCCACCCACACATCCATCACGCTTTTCTTTCTCTTTTTTTTTTTTTTTTTTTTACTAAAGCATAACTGGGCATTGTTTCCTTGTTCCTTCAGTGTGTCTTCTCTAACCTTCCTTCTTCTCTTTACTTGTGTAGGTTCTTAATCTCTGCAACTAGCTCGCCATCCAATTTTGAAATCTGATTATGTGTACTGATATTTTTGCATGAGCAAACTGAATATTTTATGACCAACCTAATGAAATCTGGGAATTGGAGTAATAAAGATTAATGTTCTCTGGGTCTCTCTAACTCTTCTGCTCAGATAGGTTAACATAATAATGTTTATTTTGGGATCCAGGTGCTTGACTATTTGCTTCATTATGTGTGACACACATTTTTATTTTCATGTTGTTACTGATTTTAAATGATTACATAATAAAAAAAGGCAGAAAGTGTAGTTTAACTTGACAGAATCATAGCCACTTTTTTAAGGCTGCACTAATCAATATTTTTATTTGAACAATGTGTCAAATGACTGTGTGTGATGTTAAAGGAGACGTAAGGAGTCGGAGCCTCATACTATACTAGTAGTACGTACTGATTTGGCGAACAAAAGCAAAATCTCCAGTATGCCAAAAATACCTGGATGTCGTACTGATTTGGAAAAAAATCTCCAGTATGCATCGGACCAGTCTACCTCGCATACTGTATCCCACAATGCAAAGCGCAGGACCGCAACAGGCTACGGTTACAACAACAGCTTGTTTTTTTACATTTTTCCTAGCTATTTCATCACTAAATTCACTTCTGAAAGTTTTTGAGGTGAGAAATCAACCGTGTAGATTTTGAATATTGACAGCTTTACGATATTAGATGGCGAATGGAACATTTGTTCCACCGTTGTCGGAGTTTAGAAGCTCCACAAAATGCCGTGACAGCTAGCTATAGCGCCTGCCGGAGTCGCTGCCAGCCAGCTGGGTAGTCACTCTCAGAAACCGCTATGGGCTGCTGGAGCTCTCTGGAGACCAGTCTGTAGACGAGAGGCTTTTATTTCCTTGATGACTTGTATCACAACACAGATGTCCATTATAAATTAACAGGAACCTGTGATTATCTGCCTTTTTAGAGTTGAAAAGCTCCACAATCGCCTGCGGGCGTAGCTCGCTGGAGAGCCGGCCACAGAGCAGCAGAGTGGAGAGAGAAGAGGAGAGAGAAGAGGAGAGAGAAGTGGAGAGGGAAGAGGAGAGAGAAGAGGAGAGGGAAGAGGAGAGAGAAGAGGAGAGAGAAGAGGAGAGGAGAGGGAAAAGGAAAGGGAAGAGGAGAGAGAAGAGTAGAGAGAAGAGGAGAGGGAAGCGGAGACGGAAGAGGAGAGGGAAGAGGAGAGGGAAGAGGGGAGAGATAAGGAGAGGGAAGAGGAGAGAGAAGAGGAGAGGAGAGGGAAGAAGAGAGAGAAGAGGAGAGAGAAGAGGAGAGAGAAGAGGAGAGGGAAGAGGAGAGGGAAGAAGAGAGAGGAGGAGAGACGAGAGGAGAGAGAAGAGGAGAGAGAAGAGGAGAGGTAAAGAGCCTCCTCTGATGGTTCAGAGAGATTCCTGCTGAGACAACATGACTCTTTTTAACATGTCTCTAATACCTGGAGGAGATCAGTCCTCTGTTTAGTTGCTGGAACTGAAAAAGCAGTTTGAGTAACGTAAATTTTGTAGATAAATATTTCATATTTCCCGTCTCTCCTCGTTGATGATCCTGTTTGTCTGACTTCATTATGAGCTGTTAGAATAAATAGTTTAAACCTGCAGTATCTTAGAAAGTAAACTAACAGAACATCAACATAAAATCAAAGTTGTATTGTTAGATAATATTGTAATAGTGGTACCAGTTTGTTTTTTGTCCAGTGCTTTAAGAGCTGGTTTAAATTCTAAAGCCTGGTCTAGCATACTGCTAAATACATAGATTTAACCGTTGCATACTGCATACTACTGAGGAACGCAGTATGTACCGTATACCGCGTTCCTCAGTGGTATGTAGTAGGCAGATTTGAATACAGCCTTTGTCTCTTTTATACTCAGTCAACACTGAGTCCATTCGTCACACACGTGGATGAGCGGGGATAGTCTCTTGCTATCTTGCCTTCAGAAACAATTGCAGCAGCAGGGAGTGTTTTATACAGTCAGGAGGGGAGACAAGCTTTCCTGCTTGAATTTCCATCTGCAGTGGATAAACACAGAAGCCACTCAGATGTATTGAATATCACCCATGTCTCCCACCAATTAGTTTGTCCTTCTCCCCCC
>CAKAOH010037664.1:4379-27546 GCA_916701665.1 Sebastiscus tertius | reverse complement strand
TAAACCTGCAGTATCTTAGAAAGTAAACTAACAGAACATCAACATAAAAATCAAAGTTGTATTGTTAGATAATATTGTAATAGTGGTACCAGTTTGTTTTTTGTCCAGTGCTTTAAGAGCTGGTTTAAAGGCTAAAGCCTGGTCTAACATACTGCTAAATACATCACTTTAACCGTCACATACTGCATACTACTGAGGAAGTAGTATGTAGTATGTACTGTATACTGCATACTGCGTTCCTCAGTAGTATGTGGTAGGTGGTTTCGAATACAGCCGTATAGAATTATGACCCAACTCTGCACCTTCAGCTCGGAGCATTTTAATATCTTTCAGCTCATTGGTTGGGGGTTTTAAGGTCTGCTACCTTACTGTTTTGCACCAAACCACAGACAGACAAAGTTAGTGACTAGCTGGTGAACAAAGTGGAGCATTTAAAAGCTCAGAGCCATACAGTATATTTCTCTCAGGAAGTGCATGGGGGAGAACAAATGGAGCTAAGAGGAGAGTGAGTAATTTACTGACATTCATCAGGTGGCCAGAAACACAACCAAATGAATGCAGATGTTGCTCCGTGTCTGCTGAATGTGTAAATGGTTTGCTAATGAGTTCACCAGAACAAGTTAAATAGGTGTTTTTTTTTTTTTTGCATTCAGCTTTTCTGTCAGCACGAGTAAGTTACGCACTACTAATACATGTTTTTAATTTAGGAACGGATGTATTTTACATGTACTTTGTCTTTGGTGGGAGCTTAATTTAACCATATGTCACGCCGTCCAAAGAACAAACGTTGGAAATACTCAGTATTCATAAGAGGAGAGGAATGGAGAGATTCTGTGAAGGAAGATAACCAGGGAATTTATTACCAGTCCAGCAAGTTATGGAGGGTTGTTTTTAATCCCTTTGCCTGGTTTCATTAGAGTGCGCCGTTATTCGTCATCGATCACTCGTTGTCATGGAGGATATATGGCGGCTTTGAGCCCATCGAGCTCTGCTCCATTCGGCAAACGTGCTGGGAGCTTAATGGAATGATTCACTCTGAGACAAACGGAGAGGGGAAAAGAAGGAGAAAGAGACAATCACACAGACAGAGAGAGGGCACAGAATTCTTTAACCCCTCCGGCTAACAGTGAGATAGGAAGATGGGCGCGTGGTATCGCAGCATGGCTGTAATGGCTTCCACTGTTTCCAGAGTGTGCCGTCAGACAGACTTGAGTACATTTCCTTCACGGGTTGAGAAACACAACTGTCCCGAGTCTCCCAGTGGTTTCCAGTGGACCATCAACTAGCTGATTATTCTGAGCATTCAACTTTGTTTAAATTAACCTGAAAAAAAACACGTCTGCAAAATGCTTGTTGCCTTCATTTGTTGTAGTTTATTTCATGTGGTTTGAACCGAGGGAGAAACATAACTAACTAACTGTGTACCGGATGGACGGGACGAAAATGAAATGTCTTGAAATGTAATAATAAGGTGAGGCAGTTGTTGTGTGGCTGCTAACATTTTAATGAGGGACCGCTCAAACAGGGAAGACCCCTGCACTTGTGTGCTGAAGTGCAAATGTGTTACCATGGTTACCAAATGGTCTTGCTTTACTATATAGACTGGATATACAGATTGCTTCATTGACAGTTCCTCCTGGATTTTACCATAATTTAGCTTTTGAATTCATGCTAAAATCACACATGTGGTGTTGCAAATATCCAAATGTTGGTCTGCTTTGCTTTCATACCACAAACATACCACAATACCAGAGTCCAGAGTTGGTCAGTCTGTATCAGAGTTATGCAACACTTTGACCAGCCATGACTTTTGCAAAAAAATAATAAAATGAATAGCATGAATTCTCTTTGGCAATGAATGATTGAACTACACCGATCAGCCGTAACATGATGACCACCTGCCTAATATTGAATAGGTCCCCCTTTTGCTGCCAAAACAGTCCTGACCTGTCGAGGCATAGACTCCACTAGACCTCTGAAGGTCTGCTGTGGTGTCTGGCATCAAGCTGTGAGTAGCAGATCCTTTAAGTCCTGTAAGTTGCGAGGTGGGGCCTCCGTGGATCGGACTAGTTTGTCCAGCACATCCCACAGATGCTCCATTGGATTGAGATCTGGAGAATTTGGAGGCCGAGTCAACACCTCCAACTCGTTACCATCCACATGATGTCAAAGAAAACGTGATTCATCAGACCAGGCCACCTTCTTCCATCGCTCCGTGGTCCAGTTCTGATGCTCACGTGCCCGTTGCAGGCGCTTTTGGCGGTGGACACGTTTCAGCATGGGGAACCCTGATGGTCTCCGGTCTACACAACAAACTGCTCCTCACTGAGTGTTCTGACTCCTTTCTATCAGAACCAGCATTAACTTTTCACGGCACACCGTCTTGTATGCAGGACTCGCCAGCCTGCTCACACCCTCCAGCTGGCTGTTAACGGTCTTTTGGGTCTTTTGGCACAGAGAAGTACTTGTATCGGGTGCATCCCTAGTCTGACTCTGTCACCAGTTCACAGTTCTCCTTCCTTGGACCACTTTTGGTAGGTCCTGACCACTGCAGACTTCGGGAATTTGTTTTAATAACTTTGCTCAGCCTGTGCATTAACATCACAGGCCACCACAGGGGGGCAGAGACGTACATGAAACCTGCCTTGGTGGAGATCCGCGCTCTCCGAGTGCACTTCTAGTTAAATATAATTTGCCCCATCATAGTTTTACATCAGCATTCCTGCATAACTGTCACTAGCTACATTTCCAAAATTCAACGCATGGTTTTATCCAACGAAATTTATTGATTTTTGCTATATTGCAGGCAAAACGAATGATTGTTTTTAATTGGAAGAAATATGATGCACCTACAATTGGCGGGAGGAATAATTAAGATAGGATACGTAAAAATTCACAATAGTGGTAGACCCTCCGAAGGGAACGGATTCTTGTTTTTGAAAATCTTTTTATTTTATTTATTATTTATTTTCTATATATTTATTTTCTGTTTATGTGTATCTTCATTTTGTTAGAGGTGCCATTTAACTGTTTAATTGTCTGATTGATACTGTGAGGATGTGTACTGATTTTGATTTTGTTAATCCCCCCCGCCCTCTGCCAACCCTTTCCTGATCCAAATAACAGAATATAATCAGGTACATGTAGAAATAACTGCTCTCTTATTAAATCACAGATCATTTACACAACAATATAGTGCTAATCAAAGTCCAATACAATGCAACATTAATCTCTCTACAGACCGTAGCAACAAATTTCCTATAAAGAATCTATCTAATAATAATTGCTTTTCCTACAACATTTCTCTTCAAAACATACAGCAATTGCCAATGTATGACATCAAACACAAAATCAAGGTGTAAATAGTCAAATCATAAATGTTTGATAGGAATTAGCAGGTAAGTTAATAATAAATTAAAATCACACAACATTCATAGACACAGAGTACTTTCATTTGAAAGCAATTTTGACTAAATAAAAGATCTAAAAGGGGATGTCACTGTGCCCAAGGACAGTGAAGTCTGTATCTGTAATCTTTTGCATTATTCTTTTTAATTGAACCCTCCGCATTAAGAGCTATTGAGTGCAAATGATGAATAGAGGATAAAAACATACTCTGGAAGTATAGACTTGCTTGCAAATGTCATAGTCTGAAAAAAGACAAGGCTTACTTGCATCACTCAGGCTACTGAAAAGTAGCTGAAATTACTGCCAGCCAGTGGGGGGAATAAGTTACCTTGCTAACCCCAAAACGTAGCTTTGTAATGCAGTAAACCTCCTAACAGGTCTGATGCACGAATTCCATCAAGATATTATACAAACATTATATGGCCTCACAACGTCAGAGCCCCACTGTCATAGAGCAAACAATGAATGGGGTGACATCACACATTTTAAGGTTTCTATCTTTAGGAGAGAGTGCTGCTGCTGCTGCTGCTGCATGTTCACAAATATTGACTAAATGGGGCACAGGAATAACAAATGTGAAATCATAAAAAGGGTTGGGTTATCCTTTAAATGCCCTCTCCATGATAATAATCATAACATAGTGATCCCTCCTCAAAGCATTTGGTGCAGAAAGAATAAAGACAAAAAATCAAAGTAGTAAAGTACCGCTAATATTATAGATTTTAATATGATCAAGAACATAATTTTGGTCTGTAGGTGTATTCTGCTATCTAGAGGCATGAAAGAAAATCAAGCAATATAACTGGGAAAAAAAAGTTCGGAAAATTGTGTTTGGTGGATTATCTCTCTGTTGTTACAATGCTAATGGTCATTGTATTTTACATGGTTGGAAAGCCTGTTTATTGACCTTCACAATGATGTCCAACTTGTAAGGATCATGCATTTGTGGGATGAGCAGCACAGCTGATTATGTGGGTAGCGCCCAAGAAAAATGTTCCAAAATGCTCTGCCAATGGTAAACAGTGTATTCTCCTGTTGGTGTTGACTCTTGTTTTGAGTTGTTTGGTGGATTGGAGAGTTCAATCATCCAATCCACCAACCAACTCACACTGTTTACCATTGGCAGAGCAATTTGGCAAATTGTTCTTGGGCGCTAGTTTCACATGAAACTAGAAAACCCAAGGAATCCATCGGTACCAACCATGCTAACATGTCGGAAAAGAAGGCTAAATAATGCTCCAAAGTTATGCAAAATTTGGGCAAGGAAAAATTGGCATGGCCGTTTTCAAAGGGGTCCCTGTCATGACCTCTGACCTCAATATATGTGAATACTTATAGCATTAATTAATAAATTGAATTAATTCATTAAAAACTGATAGCATTAATCGGTCAAAATTCCTATTGTCGGTCAACGGTTAATTATTAACATCCCTAATATGTATATTAGTTGCAAAGTAAAACAGGTTATGATTGGTCCCATGATTAATTTTCCAGCAGGAAATCCCTCACACAGAGGTTATACAGCGAGCTCGGCATACAATAACACACTGTTAATTGTTGGCCAACCATAAAGTAACATCACAACTGCATGTGCATAATGTCGCCACAAGGTGGCAACAAAGCCACTCTATTGCACTAGTGAAATGTCACCTTGTGGCACACAAATTAAAATGCAGCGTAGAAGCTGGTAATTACAATAAAACATGCAAGACCTTTAAATAAGCACTTAATCACACTGTAGGATATTGATGTCGACTTTAGAGGAAAATATGCAGTTGAAAAACATAAGAGTTTGACAGAGAATGACTCAAGGCGGTGGATGAGATGATGCTGGGAGCCACGGTGCTGTGAAATTTAATCTCTCACAGAGAGACAAATTATTCCATTAGTGACTCACTGTCCTTTCAATTTTTCAGCCTGTTGATTAATAGCTGAAGAGCACCGTCTGTCACGACGGGAGTCTAACTTGGCGTGTCTTGGCTACTCCTCAGCCAAGCCCCCCCTATAATGAGCCTGTGCTCTCGACGCCCAACAACAGATTGCTTTGATGCTCTTATTTACCCAGCTTCTGTTGGCTCACCATACAGAAATGCACAAATCCACCTTCGCCCACCACTCCACCTGAAAATGAGAACAGAATGCTCATAATCATGGAAAAAAAAAAATGAGTACCATCCCTACAAAATGAAAATCAGCGTGGCATTGTCACTCACTTTAAAGGTACAGTGTGTAGGATTTAGCAGCATTTAGCAGGTGTGGTTGCAAATTGTCGAGCTGCCGAGAGCAAAACCGTGGTCATATCATAGTAAACACGACTTTAGACCATCAGCCGTTCTGTGATGTCTCTCTGCCTCTCCAGCTGGTGGTGCCTCATTCCACATGACAGACCTGGACCTCCGTCCTCCAGGAGATTTAGCCTCTCTAACTTCTTACTTCAGTCCAAGGGGGCTTATTGGCATGGGTAACATACGTTTATATTACTAAGCAACTGTGAATTAAAAATAAAAATATGGTCCTCTCTCAAGGTTCATGGTGGAGAGGAGGTTGTGTTGCTCTGGCTCTATCTATTCGGCGTGGAGAGGTGGTCATGTTGCTCTGGCTCTATCTATCTGGTGTGGAGAGTAGGTCGTGTTGCTTGGGCTCTACCTATCTGGCGTGGAGAGGAGGTTGTTTTGCTCGGGCTCTATCTGGTTGGTGTGGAGAGGAGGTTGTGTTCCTCGGGCTCTATCTATTCGGCGTGGAGAGGAGGTCGTGTTGCTCTGGCTCTATCTATTCGGCGTGGAGAGGAGGTTGTGTTGCTCGGGCTCTACCTATCTGGCGTGGAGAGGAGGTCATGTTACTCTGTCTCTATCTATTCGGCGTGGAGAGGTGTTTGTGTTGCTCTGGCTCTATCTATCTGCCGTAGAGAGGAAGTCGTTTTGCTCGGGCTCTATCTGGTTGGCGTGGAGAGGAGGTTGTGTTCCTCGGGCTCTATCTATTCGGCGTGGAGAGGAGGTCGTGTTGCTGTGGCTCTATCTATTTGCCGTGGAGAGGTGTTCGTGTTGCTCTGGCTCTATCTGGTTGGCGTGGAGAGGAGGTTGTGTTGCTCAGGCTCTACCTATCTGGCGTGGAGAGGAGGTCATGTTGCTCTGGCTCTATTTATCTATTGTAAAGCCCCCTGAGGCAAAGTTGTGATTTGTGATTTTGGACTATACAAATAAAATTGACTTGACTTGAGCAACAGAAGTCAGACGGCGGCTGGCGGTACGACGGTTATCCGCAGTTTCACAAGCATGTCGAAGGACTACGGTGGCATTCAGGTAATGTAAAAACGCAAAAGGCTTTCTCTTGAGCCGGATTTGATTTGTCCGTTCAGTGCTAGAATAGAAACATAGCAGAGCAACATAGCTGCTAAAGAGGAACCGCTCCCTGTGTAGAAATGAAGGGCTCATTAAAATACTATTCTTAGTTTCAGGTGATTATACACTAATGAAAACATGTGAATGTTATATTCCGTTTCTGCTAATAGATCCCCCGAAATGTTACACATTGTTCCTTTAATGTAATGCAGTAAGATGTGCCTTTCAAATTACCATCACCCCTTGGTTAGAATACTGTTCCTATGACTTGACTGGGATCATCAAGAGCTTATACTCAGTAGATGTAGTAGATGGGTGAACACACAGAGCTGCATATTCCAGCCGTAAGGATGAAACAAGAGAATGGCAGACATCAATTGGCTCTGGCTTAGACGTTCAGTAATGCCTCGGTGTCGGAGTGGAATGCTAATGTTGTTCTGGCTTTCGATTAGTGCCCTGTGGAGACGGACAGTCAGCTTCCTCACTCTTTCTTTCACCCATTTTCACCCCTTTTATTTCCAAGAATTCTTCCTTAAGTTTCAGACTTTGTAACTTGAAAGGTAATTTTGCTGATTTTACCAGAAATGTGACATAAACCATCCCAATGATGTGTCAACAGCTGGTGGGTGAACAAAGTGCAGGACTTTTACAGTTTTTCTCGTTCGCTTTGGTTAATTCTTGAATGAGAATCATTTTTTTCAAAACAATAAGTTCAAATCTCTGAACAATTAGTTTGTTGTTCACAACAGATTAGAATTTTGCATTCATTCATTCAAGCAAATTGCACGTGTTTTGTCACATGTTCGCAAAAGACTAAGTACATACAGTAAATACTAGATGTTAAGCTTTGCAAACTTTATTGATTTTCATTATGTAAAACTTGTGTTTAAATGTTTGAACGGACTTGCTCCTCTGCCTCTCTGCAAATACATCATGAGACTACAGAGCTGCTGCAGATCCACCAGTGCAGTTTCAAGTGGCAACTGTAAAGTTCCATTCTACAAAACATCTTTTGCTCAGACAGCTTCCTGATCACTTGAAATCTGCTCGAAAACTTCACCACTTTTAAGAGAGCAACCAAATCCAGTTTAATTCAGCGACAAACCTGAACTCATGTCTAGTTTTTAAATGTAATGTTTTTAAATGTGTTGCTTCATTGTATTTATTTATTTTTCCTGTACTAAGTTCTGTTTTAATCTCTTATTTTTACAAAAAACAATGAAAATAAAATAGTCTACAATTTGTACAATAACTTGCTCGTGACTTATTGATTAAAACTGACGAGTTGATTCTCAGTGAACCTGTCGTCCTCTTCACAACTTCTAAACATTCTTTCATTGTTTGAGCCGTCACATGCAAAATGATCCATTCAACTATCAAAATCTGTCAGACACACGTATATATATATAGCATAAATATCTGTGACATGGTGTTACGTTCTGTGAGGAGGTTCAGTTAGTGGTGTCTTTACTGAACTACAGCAGTTCTTTCCATTGTTGTGAAGGTTTTTTTGGATGTCATTTTGTGGCAAATTTTCTGTTCACTGTATATGACTTTACTTTTACATTAGAGATCAAAGGTGAATTTTCTGTTTAAATATATGTAATACATCGCTACACAAATACTGTATAAACACACACGTACATATCCTGTTCCTGTGTACTACAGAATTGACTTTTCCATGAAACGTTTACCTGCTGTTGAAATGAGAATCTAAAAAGCTCTGTGCGAAACACAATGACCTTCTGCTAGACAAAACTGACATTCTGCTATCGTACTAACCGCTTCACCACCGTGTCGCCCCAGTGTAGGATCAGAAAACTTTTTTATTTTTGCAAAGGTGATTTGTAACAGTTTTTGAATGCACAGACAAATGATCCTGCTGATAGGGGCTTCAAATGAAAAAAAAAATAAAAAAAGGCAATTACAATCCACTTGTTTTGCTGTTTAATTATAATAGGAGTTGTTTGCATCAAGTCAGGACAGACTTTTTCCAACATCTAACCAATAAGACCAATAACCAACAGTTATTTAATTTTAAGTGTTTAGAGTTTAACAAACACAACTATAAAAAACGTTATCATACTTTAGTTGCCACAACTTTGTAAAACAGCAAATGAGTTATCAGTGAACGCTTTGCAGGTGTGTTCAGTATTAACATTTTGTGACTTTGCAGATACGTTCATTTAAATGATTAACATCTAATGGTCCTCATTGCTTTATCCATGTCCAACCCACTCAACCCCTGATGACATAATCAGGGTTATCTTCTCAGAATTGACAAAGGTCATCCAGAGCCACAGAAGACATGTTTTGTTGTTCTCACAGGCTGAACAGCACCCCTAATGACTAGTAAAGTGATCTTTAGTTGAATTTAGCTTAATCTCAAAGATTTTCATTTAAATAAATGTCTGTTAAACCACTATCTAACGACGAATCAACACAATGGTGATTGAGCCTTACGAACCGGGTGTCTGCGGCAACATTCCCGGGAAAAGGCAACACTGTTTGGATCTCTGGGAAGTGAGATCCAAAATCACAGGTTGCGGGTCGGTGTCCCATGGCGCTCGCGTGTGGCTACGCTGTTCAGACTCAGACTCCAACTCAAACTACACGGAAGCACCAAAACCTCTTGGTTGTATCTAGTGAAGCCCGTCTGTTAAACAGTGTTGGCCACGGTCGGAGGACGCGGGGGAGACCGTGCTCCTCTGCCTCACGTGCATGCTGCTCACTCCACACTGCAGAAGAGTTAGTTTAGCTCTGAAAATATCTAGTGAATGTTCAGTGGACGTTTGTGCAGAAATAACTGCTGCAGTTCCTCCAGACCAACAGAGGTTTCCCGTGTCTTGTGAAGTGACGGGGCTCCGCAGAGAGAAACGTTATCGTCTCCGACCAAAACTCCGGCATCTCCCCCGTTCCCTCCGGCCGCGGTCGGGAGGCTGAGGCGGGAAAAGCCAACACTAGTTTCAGCATTGATTCATGGAGAGACCTTGGTCTGGTCAGCTAACATTACTGCCAAGCAGCTGAAATATAGAGTGATATTGTGCTTTTAGCTGACGTGTATCGCCTCACTGTTTTGAGCGATGCTCGTTCATGTCTATGTAGAGCGAGCACAAGCGCGAGCAACAGGACGCTGACTTTCGTTGACTTAACGGCCACAGGTGTCGCTGTTAACAAGACATTTCTGATTCTTAAAAATAGCCCCTTTAATGAATCTCTAAATCACCAACATCACCCTCTTCAGTCAAGATCAGTGAAGGAAACATGCAGATAAGGGCATAAGAATAGCTCTCGATTTCCTGGGTCCAGTCACATGATGAAGTATAGATCCTGGGCGGGTCTCATACAGTACTGATGTGATAATCCATCAGGAATGAGAGACGTACAATAAATGGGTTGTGTATCTGGATTCTGCCCGACTCTGGAGTGTGCCTGGTAATTGATTCATTTGTAAATGTGGCTGTCCTTGGAGCCATATCCAATGGGATGACAGTGGTGACATGTTTCAGAGGAGTGACCACACTGCTGCCTTTTGCATTGACTCGAGCAAATGGGGGGGGGGGTGTTGTTTTTGTGATTTCCCCCATGACAACTAAATGGAAAAAATCTCCCTGATTGATTGCAGCAAAAATCCAGCCACTTACAGGCTGGCACGAGCTGTCACCCCCCAGATAAACTGTTTTCATTCTGCTGAAATGAAAATCTACCTGACAGATATCAGCCACGAATGAGAACATTTTTGTGCACGCTTTTCAAAAGCCTTATTTAAAAGTAGATCATTATAAAAAAAAAACACCAGAAAAACATGACAGTTTGGTATTACCGGAGTGCAAGTTATGACATACGTTGGACTGGTGTGGCTAGCAATCAAATCAGTGAGACAGATGAAGAAGAGAAAGAAGGGAGACTCATCTTTCTTCCTTAGTAAGAGTCCTGAGCTGTTTTGCAAGAAAATGAATAATAAAAAGCTCCAATAAAATATGAATGAAAAGTAAAAAGGGAGAGACTTTTAAAGGGGTTGGAATTCCAGCATGTAACAGGACTCTTGATGAATAAAAATGGTTCATTTAAAGGAGCTTTTGGGAGAGCGGGGGCTCGGCCTGTGTTTCTGATGACAGCGCTGGAGGGGCAGCTCGTCTCTGGTGGGTTAACGATGGGGGAAATTACTGTCACAGTATAATCTGTTATCCGCTTAGCAACGTAATCCACTGAGCCCATCAAATGCGGTCAAGTAATCCAATTTCTCTCATTTAACTATGGAATCACTTCCTTCTATTCCTAAAATTTTATCATCATAATTTTGGGGACCCAGGTAGGAGCTGGTTATTAGCTAATATTAAAGATAATTATTAATAAAATGATAACAGTGGGGCATCAACTTATGTAGTTCAGAAAGACATTAAAATGACTATCAAAGTAATTAATAATTATCAAAATAATGTGATGGTTGCCTGTTAGCTCAGTTGGTAGAGCGGGCGCCCATGTGACAGGCTTCAGTTCTGTCTGCGGTGGCCAGGGTTTGAATCCGGCCTATGGCCTTTTCCGCATCCACTCTCTCTCTCCCCCCTTCCCAAGACTCTATCCACTGTCAATAAATGCTTAAAAAAATGCCCCCAAAAAATAAAAAATAAAAAATAATGTGATAAATAAAATAATACATATATTATAAAATGATTATGATCAAAATAATTATTAATTATGTTGAATAATATGATTTAAGTAAGGAATAATGTACAGCGAGCCGGTCATTGTTGGGAAAGAATCCCCAACAGGGTGATGCTGCAACCCGACACCTGGTCTCCCAGGTGGTACAGTGGTTAGCACAGTTGCCTCACAGGGGAGGGTCACAGGTTCAAACCCGGCTTGGGGAGCTGTGTGGAGTTTGCATGTTCTCCCCGTGTTAGTGTGGGTTTTCTCCGGGTTCTCAGGTTTCCTCCCACAGTCCAAAGACATGCAGGTTAGGTTCATTGTTGACTCTAGATGTCCCGTAGGTGTGTGTGAATGGTTGTCTGTCTCTATGTGTCAGCCCTGTGATAGTCTGGAGACCTGTCCAGTGTGTACCCCGCCTTCACCCAATGTCAGCTGGGATCGGCTCCAGCCCCCGTGACCCTGAATGGGATATGCGGTTACAGATAATGGATGGGTGGATCTTTGGTCAGGTTTAATTTGTGCATTCAACCAAGACTCCTATAGGCGATGTCATCTATCCACCAGCAGATGGATGGATGATGTTCACCGACTACAGTGTGATTTCTGTGTCATTCCCAGCAATAAATCAGCCTCTGTGTTGCTCTACATCTCCTCATCATTCAGTAATCACTGAATGAGGAGAAGCAATGCTCTTATGGGGGAAATACTGTCCCTTAGTTTGATACTGTTATACCACTATTCCTAATCAAATTGACCCATGCAATATGAGGCTGTTTTGGAATTGGGCTCTAAATTGATCTTATTTCTCAATACGTGGGAAATTTGTTATGGAGCACCCAGAAAGAAATTGACTGGATCAGAAAGATCTGTGAGTCTGCTGTGCCACATTAATTGCATGTGTAAACTCGCCCTTAAAGCGACTGTGTACCAAAGCTTTATGGATTAGTTTGCTGTCACTTCCTCTTTGGAAAGCCTTCCATCGCGGTTAAGGGGATTAGGGCTCGGCCGGCCTTAAGAACACTTGTATATTTATTGTGCCTGCTTGTCTGTAGTCGAGGCCCAAGCATACATACTGAATTATAACTACATAAATAAATCAATGGAACAGGCAAGACCGGGTGCTTTGTTTGGTCTTAATCCAACCTACAGCACCTTAGGAGTGTACTCCTAAACTGCTGGTATGTCCACATTTAGTATACATCTGAAGTTCCTCCATTTATCTGTGGAAGCTGAGAGAAGGTTAAAGAAAGAGGGTTTAGTTTGTTTTTTTGGAGAAAGCTGCTCAAGGCAGACAAATTCTGATATTCCTCAAAATGACAGGCTATTGTTTATTTTTATTATATTTAATGCAGTATATTTTCTGAATCACTAAGCCCTTTGCATCAACATGGTATGCATGCTGTTCAAACTGACTGATGCTGCTTGTTAGTATATACCATAAATGTAACAATCAATTAATTGACTAATGCATTAGCCTTACTTACACCTTACTTACCTGTATTAGCTTCTCTGCACTGGCTCCCTGTAAAATCAAGAATAGAATTTAAAATCGTCCTCCTCTAAACGGTCAGGCCCCATCATGTCTTAAAGAGCTCATAGTACCCTATTACCCCACTAGAGCACTGCGCTCCCAGAATGCAGGGTTACTTGAGGTTCCTAGAGTCTCCAAAAGTAGAGCCTTCAGCTATCAAGCTCCTCTTCTCTGGAACCAGCTCCCAGTTTCAGTCCGGGAGGCAGACACCCTCTCCACATTTAAGAGTAGGCTAAAGACTTTCCTCTTTGATAACGCTAGCCCCTAGTTCTGCTACTATAGGCCTAGACTGCCGGGGGACTTCCTATGACACACTGAGCTCCTTTCTCCTTCTGTATATATATTCATGTCCCATTCATTGTTACTAACTTCATTTCTTCCCTGGAGTCCTTGTGCTTTCTTGTCTCACAGGTAACCATGGAGCGAGGTTATACCTGGAGCAGGGTTATACCTGGAGCGGTAGTACACCTGGAGCGGGGTTTCACCTGGACCTGGATGTCACCTGGATTGTAGCTGCATCTGCTGCCACGTCCGCTGCCTGCTTGACACCAACTGCTACCATCATTAATTAATTCCGTCTGTACGAGGGACCAAGGCTAAGTGACAAAGAGGCAGCCTGGAGAATGAGACTTGTCGGTCACTGCCAAAGACATCAAGAACTCTCAGCAAGCATGCTGATGCTGTGGGTACCAACGCACGGGCATCGATCACAGGGACGTCCCACACCAACATACATGGACGTACCGAGGAGAGATGCTGGACAGTGCTGGCGAGCTAACCAGATGTATGGTGGACTGAGACAGCTGGAAGTTCCGCTTGAAAGCCCGTCGACCCACTGATATCAATTCCGATAGTTGTATTATCACTCTTTTACATCCACTGCTATTGTTTTTTTTTTTATTAGTCCTACTTGTATTAATTATTACAGCTGCTGTGCAGGTTCTGTTCCAGGTTTCTTCCCACTAAACGGGGAGTTTTCCTGGCCACAGCGCGCTTGGCGGATCTCTATATACAGTATAAAGCATTTCGAGATAACTTCTGTTATGATTTGACGCTATATAAAAATAAATTGAATTGAATTGAACTTACCATCAACTGAGCCTCAACACTACTTACAACTAGATGATTGCATTTTAGAGATGGCTTGATGCCACTTTTAATGTCCGATGCCGCAAACTTGAGTATCTGCCGATACCGATACCAATCCGATACGGTCTTTTTCCCTCTCTTAAACAACTAAGTAACTAAAGTAAACTAAGAATAAGTTAAGTTACTTTGCAAATTCAGGTTATTAATACAAAATATAACGAACTAATAAATGATTACGTATTATTATAGATTAAATTACGCAGCAGTATATAAAGCAGTGGAGGCTGGTCCATAGAGGCAGAGGAGGTTGCTCCTCCTCCATTTTTGAGAGGCAAGAGGGAGACCAAAATATAAAAAAAGAAAAGAGTGATTGTTTGAAAGGAATCATTACCAAATCTCAGTGTCATTTATAAAATAAGTATTATTATTATTATTATTTAAATTATAATTTAAATGCTTCATCAGTGACACCTGCAGGGCAGGCAAGACATTGGTGGGAGGACGGGTTGGTGCTGTTCATGCTAATCTGTGATTGGCCGTAACATGTAAAATGAGGTTCATTCTCATCCACAGGAGGCTGTATGATTGTTTTTCAGAAATCTTGTGAGTCATTGTTTTATTGCTTAATTTCTTCATTTTACATAAGAAGGTAGAGATAAGTAGTGCAGTAATAATAATAATAATAATTTGTATAGCACTTGTCAAACTTAAGCGCAAAGTGCTTTCCAGATGTACAGAATAATATGACATACAAAAATTATCTTCCGACCACTCAAAGCTCTTTACACTACATGTCAGCATTCACCCATTCACACACACATTCATATATGTAAGGAGCCATCAGGATCTAATCGAACTACTCATTCACACACTGATGGCTACGCCTTCGGGAGCAATTTGGGGTTAAGCATCTTGCTCAAGGACACATCGACATGTGACCACCGACCTTCCGCTTGTTGGATGACCTGCTCTACTCTCTGAGCCACAGCCGCAAGATGGAGTTGCAAGTGCAAAATAAGAGAAACTAGAATGGCACTCGGAGAGAGCAGACCTCCGCCAAGGTGCGTGACTTTAAAAACAGATCCCAGCTCACAGCTGGCAGTACCGTGAGGTGGTCGGCTTCTTATTAACACGGTGTGTTTCCGTGTAACGTATCGGCGGATGCCTCTCTCATTCAGCAGCCTTGTTATGTCTGTATAACGTTACACTACGTTGTCTCTCATCCCGTCATCTACCGCTTTGTTCTTTCTCACCGCGGACGGACAGCAGCTCCCGCACACACATCCACACACGTATCTCTCTGCTCTCAGAAGGAGGCGGGGTCACGCGTCATCAGCTACACTGCGCATGTGTTATACCCAGAGGTCTTTATGCTCATACAGATCGGAATCCTTAAAAAAATTCCTGAATCTGGATCATGATCCGGATCGCCAACAAAATCTAATGGATTGTTCATTGTGCTACACTCCATCCCTCCAGAAAATTGAATTCAAATCCATCTCAAACTTTTGGAGTAATCCTGCTAACAGACAAACCAACAAACCAACAAACCAACGCCGGTGAAAACATAACCTCCATCCTAGGCCCTTGTAGGAGGTAATAACAACAATTTATATAGCACTTGTCAAACTTAAAGGGACTGTTGTAACTTTTTAAGCATATAAATGTACCGGGTCAGGACACATGTGCGCTCGCATATGCGCGCTTGCATGTGACCGGAGCCTCTCCTCCTCTGCCTGCTCGCCTTCACTCAGACACAGCGCGCGTTCTCGCGTACTCGCTCCACCTCTAGACGTGAACGCACGCACACTCCACACTGCAGAAGAGTTATTTTAGCTCTGAGAATATCTAGTGAATGTACAGTGGACGTTTGTGCAGAAATAACTGCTGCAGCTCCTCCAGACCAACAGAGGTTTCCCGTGTCTTGTGAAGTGACGGGGCTCCGCAGTGAGTTACTTTATCGTCTCCCTCCTGCGCCCGCAGGGAGACGCCAGGTGCCGGTGTCACGGTTCGCGTTTCTCTCTGCGGAGCCCCGTCACTTCACAAGACACGGAAAACCTCTGTTGGTGTGCGCTGTGTCAGTGAAGGCAAGCAGGCAGCGGAGGAGAGGCTCTGGTTGCCAGTGTCTCCCTGCGGAGCCCCGGAGGGTGAGGCAGGAAAAGCCAACACTAAGATCAGATCTAAATCATGTTCATGGAGAGACCTTGATCTGGTCAGCTAACATTACTGCCAAGCAGCTGAAATATAGAGTGATATTGTGGTTTTAGCTGACATGTGTCGCCTCACTGTTTTGAGCGATGCTCATTCATGTCTATTTAGAGCGAGCAAGCGTGAGCCCGACGCTGACTTTCGTTGACTTAACGGCCACAGGTGTCGCTGTTAACAAGCATTTCTGAAAGTTACAAATAGTCCCTTCAAGCGCAAAGTGCTTTTTAGATGTACAGAATAAAAATTGGGAACATGAGAGCACACTGAGCCGATACATAAGATGGAGGTGCAAATGCAAAATAAGAAAAATAACTCGATAAAATAACATGACACTGGGTTGGTTTTCCTCCTGTCCTCCCCATTTTTTGGAGTTACCAGTCACTACTGGGCTATACAATATATATATATCTATATTTGGAAGTGGTTCCTAGCTGATACCCCCACCGGATAGTGTATATTACACCAGGAGACAGCTGACAGATGCCCTATGACCTAGGTCTCTATAATGCACGCACTATGTATTACCATAATTATTTCTACTATATTATGTCATGACTAATAAAAGAAAAAGTAGGAGTAAAGAAGTATCTGACCTAAAACAAGACCACTGACACAGTTATCACTGCAACACACAAACTGCTGCTTAATTGGGCCGGGGCAGTTTCACTTGGAATCTCTCTTCTCGCTAACATCTCTGAAATGCGTTTCATGAGACAAAGATCTGGCACAACAGCATGCTGTGGGATTGTGTCTTACATTTAATGCATAGCAGCAGTATCACACTATGTGTTTGATAGAAAAGTTGTTTTATATTGTTTGATGCAGAGGGCTGGAGGCACTGCACAGCACGTTTAATTGAAAGAGGAGCTTGTTATGTCCTCTCAAGCTGAACATGATGAAATCTTACTTTGTCCATGCAACATGAAAAGAGGATGTATGCTATTTACTTTTTACTTCATTCAAATCTTGACAATTTCACATGCTGATATGTCTTTACAATTATATCATAATTATACAGTTATATTGGAGCGGCAGTGGGTAGAGTAGTAAATCTAAGTCAGGCACGATATGTATTTTCCGAGATCTATTTAAAATGACTTTAATGGAAGAATTCAGAATTTGAGCTCCAGTCAAAATCCATTGTGAGAAAAACAGTCTATTCTTTTTTTCATATTTGTGTGAATTCCACTGTGGAAATTATGCTTTAAAGCCCCATAGGCCCCGTGGGTGTGTGGAGAATGACTTGTGCTGTTTCAAATGCTGAGCTTAGCGAGGCAGCGTCAGAAAAAAACATTCAAATTCCCAACACAAAAGAAGTCGTGTCCTTGTGCTTCTGCTGTAATGAACGCAATGCCTCCAAATGATCTTTCAACTTAACTTTCCCGCAGACGTTCGGCCCCAGAAAGGTGGACTGTTCGTTTCTTAAGCGCTGATCTGGAGGGAGTCCTGATTAGGGCTGGGTATCGGTACTTCTCCGGTCAGACTATACCTGCAATCGATCCTTTTTGTGCCCACCGCAAGCGTTTTTTTTTTTTATTTAAGGTGTCGTGTAAATGGCCCACTAACGTAGCAGCTAAAGGCGCTAACAACGGCAACAGTGCTGACAGAGCTGACAGTTTTAACCTTGGGGGGGGAGGGGCCTGGAGGGTGGGCAATGCGCTTCCACGACAACGTGGTCCCGCCACTGTGAGTCGGGGGATGCCGTTATCAGCGGTAACCGCTGTGTGAGCGATGTACAGTGTGGCGGTGATTAGCCAGCCAGTGGGTGTGTCCCATAGTTTTGTTGCCTAAACATAACTGCAACCACGTTGTGTTAAATTACACACGAAAAGACCTTTGACAATGTAAAGCCTGTGGTGTATACAGGGGTGGAGCAGTCATTTTAAAAGTGTGGGTGTTCCAGGGGGTGTTCAAGTGTTCTGAGAGAAAACTAGACTTCTGCTCCTCCTAATGGTTCTGTTTTCAGGATTTAGAAAATCTAGTCCGTGACGGGAGACTTTGACCAATCACAGGTCACTTCAGAGAGAGAGCGTTCCTATTGGCTGTGCTCCAGCTGGTGGGCGGCGCTTGGTATTTCCTCAAAAGATGTTTCTGAAAACATTTGAGGCATTACAGGAACAGAATATTGATTCATATTTGATCAGCGCTGCCTAGTTTGACCGTTTGGTCGAAGTTCGAGTGATTGACAGCCGGCTCTCATAGACGGCAGCTGGACAGCAGACCTCAGATCAGCTATTACTGCTTGTTTCCCTCCGGTCTGTGAAATCTTGCAGATGCCATTAGGAGCACCAGAGGACACCGGAGGACACAGGGACACATGGTTTTTTTTTTTTCAGATTACCTGTCTCATGCACTACTGTCAGGATATAGTGACCGTTTTATAAAAATAACTTTTTTTAATCATATTTTCTCCAATTCTACCTACTGCTGCTTTAACTATAAGATAAGGACAACACTTAAAATCTCATTTAATTCGACTGGTCACCTGTGCAACATTAACATCATCCCCTCTCGGTGAGGTTGATGCCTGATGTGATTGCCAATCCTAGACAAGCAGATCACAGCAGTAATAAGAATGAGTTGATACAGACTTTTTTTTAAATAGCTCTTAAGCTCAAACAAACAGCTTTAAATTACATAAATGAACACATACATAGCAATGATGCAAGAACAAAATGAATGTCCTAATATAAAATTGAATGACTAGTTAGTTTGCAAGCTTCCTTTCTGTTTCTTTCCAAAGCAAAGACCTAGCAAGCCCATGTTACTATAGAGTTGATAAAGGAGTCAATCTTCTCCTGCATTTTCCTCATATCTTGTATAAAAAGAACAATGTCAAACTCACTGGATGTCGCTAGCAAACTATCGCTTACACCAGCACATACTATCAAGTAGCCAACATTGGTCTGCTTCAGCTATATTGCAAAACAATATCAGCTACAGTGGTGGAATGTGACGTTATACTGTACTTAAGAGACAATTAACAGTTTAATGGAATAAGAGAAAAAAACATCTAGTGTTTGCAGGCTAATGGTCAAACTCGTCACCGGAACCATTCTAAATTCAAACCAGAGTCAGGAACTTTTCTATTGTGATAGTTAGTGTAAAAGTGGAGGACGTACAGAAACTACCTCCACATAGAGAAAATTCATATTTGATGAAGCAATCTAAAGTTCTCTCCCTCGTTATGAAGAGCTGCTCTTCTCTTAGAAGTCATTTCATTACCGGCATCATGGTGGTGCGCCCACATCCAGCACCACTCAGCCTGTTACATTACAAAATAAATGATACCAAATACAGAGGTAAGAATATAGAACTCATAAAAACTGTCAAATGCTTATATAATTCAAATTATCTGTGTCACAGCTTATGAAGCAAATGCATTAGTGAATAATGCAATATAGAGAGAAGTTTCAGAAGGAGTAATAGCTTGGGGTTAGCAATTCCTCATCTACATGATATCATATAATCTCCTTTTCAAAGAAGACAGATGACATGAATATTTTCCTCATGTCAGGTATCTCAAAACATGTTGTGTTGAATGTCACGTGTAGACACAGTCACGGACACGCAGCTCAGACACATCTGGTCTTATTTATAAACCTTCTGGTATGAGTCAAACAGTTGAATGATTGCAAAGACTGTTGTGGTGTTGTATATGAAAAAGCTGGGTGAGTCAGAGTTCCTTGATTGTCTCCACACCTCTAGCACAATGTGGTCTGATTTCATTTCCACCCTCTCTAATTGTGCACGATGATTGAAAGGACAACGGAGAAGGAGACACCTGTAGTCAGGAAATGAATTTGTGACGGGATTTATTCCTCTCATCAGTGTTTTGTATCCCTGGGGACTCACACCTCTGTTCAGCTACTGTGGTGCGCTGATATCAGACTGACTGCCAATGGCAGATCATTTGTGCTCTATTATTTTCTAAGGTTAATTATTACAAAGGCTTGCAAGTATTCAAATGTATACTGCATTCAAATAACTGCATGGTTTTTGCCCCCAAACTGCATGTGATTATCATAAAGTGGGCATGTCTGTAAAGGAGAGACTCGTGGGTACCCATAGAACCCATTTACATTCACATATCTGGAGGTCAGAGGTCAAGGGACCCCTTTGAAAATGACCATGACAGTTTTTCTTCACTAAAATTTAGCCCAACTTTGGAGCATTATTTAGTCTCCTTCCCGACATGGTGGTATGACGTGGTTGGTACCAATGGAGGGTTTTCTAGTTTTATATGATATCTGTGTCTTCACTCTATAGCTGTAAAACTGAACCTACTAGAGTTTTTGAAAGACAGTAATGTCAGTCAGGATTGCGGGTCTCAGGGGGTTAAAATAGCATTCCAGAGTTATTTCCCTTCCTCCGTTCATGTGAGTGAGACCCAGATCGAGGCCGGAAGCCGTGACGACGGCGTGACGTTAGGACCCTGTGACCAAGTCATTTGACTGAGCGGACGCTACTCCGCCAAGATCCGAGTACTTTTCCAGACGGAAGTGGAGCCATTTAGGCTTCATGCGCCAATGAGCAACTCTCATAGGAATGGGGCCCCGCCTCCAACGCTGGATCCAGTTCTCTTTATACATCCATGATTACGACCCATAGATACATTTATTGTTAGGCAGCTGTAACAATTATGACGGGAGCAAAGGAAGAAGTCAGGATGGGCCAACCAGGACTTTCAACCAGGAGACCGCTGTTTTTTAACTTAATCTTAACTTGAGTTGTCAGAGAATGGGGGTGTGGTTAATAGTCAGACATAATTCATTACCACGGCAACCAGATCGTTTCATCGTTTTTCAACCCAGTTTAGATGAATTTCCTGTTTATCAGCCCACAAATGAGACCAGAATTTTCTCAACTCACCGACTCGCTCTCATTCTCTCTCTTCTTCACCGTCTCCTCCTGGCGAGGCAGCCGTCTTCTCCTGCTGCACCGAGGAGCCTCACTGCCACACGCTGGCCACAGCGCACCAGAGGATGGGTAGACATGTTGCAGAGGTCCGCCATTTGAAATGCAGTTTCAGAATGTTTTGGAGGTTCACCGTCCACCAGCACCGGCTGCTCTCTCTTCAGCTCCAGCACCGACACCGCACCAGGCTGCTCTGTGATTCGTTTGTTTCTCTAACGGAACTCTAATTAGCTAATGCAACAAGTTGGGCTAACTAGCTTACTACAGCTAACTAGCTAACTAACTAGAGAGACAAACTGACAGACAGATAAACAGATTTATCAGTTTGCTGCTCAGACTCAAACGAGCATTAGTGAACCTGCAGCTTGGACGATGACCTTTGACCTGCAGCTTCTACTATAGTCATACGTCATATTCCCATTTTAGCACCAACCTTCTTTTTTTTTTTTACTTTGAGCACAAATTTAAGTTATTTGTCAAAAGAAAAATTGACAAACAGTGTGGCTAATCAACTTAGTCAGGACATGACTCAAATAAATATGAAATATCATAGGGGGGGGCTTTAACTTATGCAGGTTAACCACGTCACATGATGTAGGTTAACTTGCAAACATGCTTAGGGACGCTAAATAAGGAAATGCTCCTGTGGGTCGTACAAACATACTCCCCTGCTTTCTGTCATCCCTTCTTCTTTCATTATCTTTACAGACACCTGGATCAAGTAATTACAGCTCCAGAGCAGCATGCACACACACACACACACACACACACACACACACACGCACGTCCTCAGTTTATTCATCAAGTGTCAACCTTTAACCTTTTCCAGGTGCATGACTAAGATCAGATCCAACATGCTGACATGGAAGGGATATTCAGTTACTTTACACACAAAGCCTGTTTCTTGTATTCCACTCTGTTTACATGGTTTATCTTGAAGTTGCAACCTTGTATTTCATGTTTCTAAACCTACTGTATGTTTGTTTACTGACTAATCGCGTCTATTTTGAGGAGTTCTTAGGAGGCTTCGCTGCTAATTGTAATGACTACAATTAAAGCAGGGTGGAATGGCTTCACGCTGCCGCCTCAGTAAACTCAGTCTGTGTGTCACCGATGACATTGCCTTTGATAACTTTCTGAATCAATGTGTAATTACTCATTAAGCTGGCTAATTTAGACATAATCAAGTGCTTACATCATTTAAATGTCAAAATGAAAGGCAGGGAAAGAAATGATCATTTTTTTATAAGTTTGTTGAAGTGACAGTTTGAGGTGCTCTGAGCTCCTCAGTACATGCCCCCCCTCCTCTATTCAGACTGATCACAACAAGAGCAACACTGCCCCCTGTAGATCGTATCTCTTAGTTGTCTGCAGGCAGAGAAAAACAGCTCACAAACACAAAGGGTTCATTCGGCTGGATTGTTTTGGTTGCATCAGTGTTTCTTTCTCTGTTTTTGTCACTTTGAGTTCTTTGTCTTGCATTTTAAATGGGCGAAAAGAGAAAACAGACAAACAGAGAGCGAGAGCACTGTGGAACACATGCCTACGAGGGGTGGAAGTAACAAAAATGAACTGATAAAAATGGATGTGAAATGAAAAAAAGAGTGATAAATTACCAAGTGATTTGATTAATTTAAAGCTTATTTGACTAAAACTTTCGTGATATGATCTATATATATATATATTTCACCATCTTACACTGTAGAAAAACAGATAGTCCTGGCAGAAAATTACCAGTACATAATCCGTTAACTTTACGTACATTTTCTTCAACCCTAAAACGGAAATTTCTGTTGATTTACAGGATGTCCTACGTACCATTCACGGAGTCTGTAAATTTACAGTATTTCCTCCGGACCGAGCCAAATAGCAGGCCCAACCTTTACATTCTGGAGGGAAAACAGACACTAACACTAACATTTCTTTGCAGACCACCTGAGGCTAAAACTGGGGCTAACTCTACCTGACGTCCACTGAAGTCTAAAATATAAACAGCTGAACGAAACAACAAAACCGCTTTCCAACT
>CAKAOH010037663.1:62142-73491 GCA_916701665.1 Sebastiscus tertius | reverse complement strand
AAACACTGCTCTTGCCCAGGCTAGAGACCAGCACCGTATATATGTCGATCAATTAAGGAAAAGACGGTGGATGTTTCTCGTTGTCAAGTGAAGTTTACCAAGCCTGTCACAATGAACAGATTGTGATTCAGGTAAACATTCTTCAACTGAATTGAAGCAAATAAGTTGTATTATAGGAAAAACAAAACAAATGCATGCATCAAGGAGAATGCATTTACCAGCTACAGGAAGCATGTCATAAACGTAGACAGAAGTAATCTAATTTCTGGAAATAGTGACAGATGTAGGGTGATACATCAATATATTGATTCAATGATCAACGATCCAATATCATTGATGCACAGCGAAAACATTGATATGTATCTCCCTCTTTAAGACACGCCTTTATTTTGAAATACAAACAGTGCTTAAATATGAGAAATGTGGCACTTTATAGTGAACAACAGGTCTATTATTAAAAAACAATTGATTGATTTTCATTAAAATGTCTGAAAGACAGTAATACAATTGTCAGATGATATTTTAGTTGCTTTTTGTGAGTTAATATAAATGTGATTGTGTTAAATGGGCATATGGTATTGTCTCATATCGATTGCAGGCGCCTGAATTTAATCGAATCGCAATCATATCGTGGCAGACATTGTTATATCAGCAAATATTGTTTTGTTGTCCAAAGAATCGATAGGCTGAAATATTGTATCGTGATGAAACTTGTGATTTACAGTATGCTAAAACACAAAATCCACATATAGTCAAATTATGTCAGGAAATTGTATCAAAACTAACTAACATCAAAACAAAAATACCTCGATGTAAGAAGAACTGCATGTGGCCCTGCATGTGTCTCTGGAAATGAGAATGAACTCTCCAGCTGGGTTTACAGACGACCACTCATGTGTCCATCATTTCCTCTGTCGGCCAATTTAGCAAAATGCTTCTCTGCCCAGATGAGGCGCCTCATAATTAACTGGCAGGTGTTTCCCTCCCCTCTACACAAAGTCGAAGCATTAGAGATGAACTAATCAGTGGCCTTTCTCCATGCACAGCAGCATTACAGATGGCCTGGAGGCATCTTTTGTGTGTCCCGTGCCGCCCAAGCCAGACACAGATTGAGAGAAGCGTGTGTGTGTGTGTGTGTGTGTGTGTGTGGACGGGCATGTCTCTAGGGTAGGATCGGATTTCCCAAATGTTTAATGAGCTATTGAGACCCCCGATGCTTTCGGCGCTCGGTGCCACTAGAGCGTTGGCTACAGGGGGCATCACGACTGGCTAATGGAGCAAAGAGGCCCCGTGCAAGGCGTATGTCGGGGTTTTCAGCTGTTATCCTGCCAGCTTGACTATGAAATCTGCTTTGTTGTAGAGACATCTAGGAATATTATCTCTCTGTAAGTTGTTTATTCATATATTTTAGTGTGTTCTTGCAATGTCTCATCATAGTATGATGATAGGTCACGTGGGATAGTGGAGTCTTTTACCCAGTTTGGTAAAGATTTACCGTTGCTCTAGTACAACTGCAGTATTACTCCACACAATAAATAAGTGTGTCATTATCTCTAGAATGAGTATGACGTTAATGCCCTTGATTGTCCCAACTATAATAAAACACTAAATGAAGAAAACTGCAGTGTGTACACATTCTTGGCCAAGAACATGACGCACATTGAATCATTCATTGCAGTAGCTACAGTTTCCAGTGAGAGGCCTGTGCCATCCATGTCAGAAGCACTGATGAAGACCAGAGATCATATGTGGGGGAGTACGCTACTTGTACTGAGTGCCTGCCTCACCAGGATCACAATAGAAACATTCCTTCTATGAAATCTCGACCTATACGTAATGTGTATGTTCATTACGACTGCACAGAACTGTTCATGTAGTCCTGTATTTAGCTACATTAGATCCATTGCCGTTGTAAAAGCCCTGGCATCACAGGCTTCTTTCCATCAAATCGCTGCCAAGTTTGTGAGAGCAAATTGATGAGGCTATATTGTGGAACACAAAACTGCCCCATTTGTTTTAGGATTCATTTGATCAATAGGCATGAGCCTCGGGGTTGTTTTACATGCAGGATGTTGGATTAAGATAAAAGACCCATGGTAACCTACCGCTCTGTCCGTGGGTAGGGTGGACTTTGGAGCCATTTACTGCATCATGGCTGTGTTTACCTTTCCATCGTGCGATAATATGAATTTACTACTATAGTGAAGCCATGACGCACCCTACTCTGCCTCCGATTGGCTCACCCTGATACTCTTACCCTAACCCGATCAATCTCACTCCTCATGCCTAAACCTAACCAATCCAACCAACCAAGGTAACGAGTACGAGCCAATTGGAGGCTGCATAGAGCGTGTAATGCCTTCTCCAGGAGTCTTAATTTAGCTGTCAAGGCAATGCATAAAAGTTGACAATTCCCTATTTAATATATAGAATTTATTTGGGCATCTCACCCAAATACATTTGACCCTTACCTTGTATTGGTCTTACCTTCATAATTCTGCTGTAAAATGCTGTTTAAACTGGCAAAATACTGCATTCACCTGCATGTTGTGGATAAATGAGTTCCCCAAGTTGAGCTGTGTAGATACAGTGTTGTTTTGCAGCAGACACAAGTGTCAGAGTTTGTTGTAAAATCTCAAACTGTAGGGAAACTGATTGCACAGAAGGTCCTTAATAATACATAAGGATGGTAGTCCTGTTTGATGTCCATGTTTCTTACTGTCACATAAAAGAAAGATACCATCGACAGAACCATCTCTGTAAAAGAGTACATATCTGTTTTGATCTGTGCTTTCTTCCTGTTATTTTATTCATCAGAGCTGCAGTTATTCGGTAACAAGCTTAAGCCATGTGCATGCTGTTTTGGTGTTACATAAGAAAGACTGTGTTCAAGGAGACCCACATGAGCTTCAGCACAGAACCTGTACGTAGGTAGATTTAAGTGGGCACTTGTCGAAATGGCATTTTGACTCAGGTGGGCAGAGCGAGTCCTCTCCAGCATGTGTGTTGGCGTAATGGTGGTGAGCTCGGCGAACCTAGAGAGACATGACTGGGAAAGTGTGTGTGTGTGTGCGTGTGTGTGTGTGTGCGTGTGTGTGTGTTTTCCACCCACTTCTTCAACCCAATAATAAGATGCAAATGTATTAAATTGGATATTGAAGCCGTTTTTTAAACAACTGCTTAATTTGTGCATGCAGGCAGCAGTTCTATTAGATACCCACGAATACGACTGCAACTAACCATTATTTTCATCGTTGATTATCTTCTTGATTAATCGATTAGTTGTTTGATCTATAAAATGTCAGAAAATGTCAATCGGTGTTTCCTAAAGCCCAAGATGACGTCCTCAAATGTGTTGTCTTGTCCATAACTCAAAGATATTCCCTTTACTGTCATAGAGGAGTAAAGAAACCAGAAAATATTCACTTTTAAGAAGCTGGAATCTGAGAATTTTTACTTTTTGTTCTTTTAAAAAATACTGAAATAATCAAAATAGTTGGTGAATAATCTTCCAGTATGTTGTTAATAGCTTTCCCTTGGCACTTTGGAGAGCCGTCCCTTACCACATACAGTAACCACAATGTCCCTGGTTCAGGTTTGGTGTTGGACTTTATTTGTATGTCATCCCCCTCTCTCCCCATGTAGCCTGCCGCTACACTTTCAAGCTGTGAAAAAAGGCAAAATGCCAGTGAGCAGTGCAAATATTATAATCCTGTATATATTATAATACAGGCTTGTAGTTCTACTTCAGTGGTTGTGCCATTTTGCATATTGTGTTTCTCATACGGGGTGAACCAGGTTCTGTTTGGTAGCATATCGTATCTGAGGTTACGAAGCCCGGTGGTAATCATTAATAGCGAAAGGTTATGAATTCCTCTGTTGTTTTCAAAGATAATGCCCCTACCTGCTGATAGGTTCACACAATACTGATTAAACATTGCCCACGCTGTCATTTATTTGCTTATGTGAGCTTAAGATTTTATTTTATAGATTTTATTTTACCTGTGACTGTCCAAAAACCATTGTAAACTCTCTCCATTCATAGCCAGAACAATGGGTATTGAGCTTTGTATCTGTGTACACAGCTTGCATAACAACACGTGAGAGGCATACCGAAATGGAGGCAAAGAGATAAGACTCATATCGGTGTTGTAGAATATTGTTCTGCCATGGAACCTTATATCTTTGACAATAATAACATATATATATTTTTATTTTTTAGTGGCAGTCATCAAGAGGCACACATATTTCCATTCATTCGTTGAAGATGCTAAGCAACTGTTATCTGCACAAAAAGACACAACTTTTATCATTATGTTAGGACACATTTGTTGGGTCTAATTGTGACCAAATTCCTTTTTGTGCATTTGGCCGTACACAGCAGTACTCCATGTGGACAGTGAAACATCAGTTATTGATGGAGGGACTGCAGCTCCTGCTGTTGAACGGCTGCAGTGCTGCTTTCACTGTGCAGCTGGTGCACAGTCATGGTGGAGCAGCATGTGGTTGGTCACATGAAATGAAACAAGCTGTCAAACCGATGTGGAAGTGATTTGTGCGGATTGAGGATTCGGTTGGTTGTGGAAAGACCTCCCAAAGGGCCCGACTATGGACCCTTAAGGGTCAGCCTGGCATTACACAGAGAAACTGTAAATGCACAATGTGTTGAGCTAATGTCCACTGCCAAGCTAGCTTTTTGCATGGGCTGTTGGACAATTTATATTATAAAAAGTTGATAAAATAGGGGAAAATTACTGACTGTTTTTTTGGACTGCCATTCTGAAGCCTTGAGTTCGGCATATTGGCCGTCACCATCTTGGTTTTTGCACGTCACTATCTTGGTTTTTTGCAACCTGAAGTGACACGAGAGGGTGGAGATAAGTGCAACCGAACGCTGGTCTTTGGTTCAGCTAAGGCAGCTCACCTCTGCTATACAATGCAGTAGGAATCCGTAGCCCCTTTTACACAAAGATCCTGCAATAGCCTACTGCCGTAAAGAAGATCCACCATTACGCCGGCTTTGCTTTTTACACTGAACCAAACAACGCCAGCATAATGCTGCCACATTGTGTGATTTTAGAAAGCGTTCTGGAAGCAAAATGCATGTAGTCCTGTCATGCCGGCCATCCCTTTTACACAGATGTCAATGCGGCTCTATTTCTACCTCCGCTGCCGGCTATCCTCCCATTCCTTGAACAGGCTGTTGCAGGGACCCAGTTACAAAACGTTAAGACGGTTTCAGCTTGCTTACATGTGAGTTGAATGAATTGTTGCCGTTGCAACAAATCATTTTTACTCAACCAGCTTACAAGTGTTAAATCAACCCACCGTGTATGCAGCAGGGTCATGTCCCTCTTACCTTTTTAACTGTAATATTTCATTGTAAACTTTATTTTGGCTCTGGAAAAAGAACCCCTTGACAACTTGAATCCCTGCTTCTACCAAAACCTCTCAGTCTGTGGCCTCCTCATTTCCTGGTGTGGAGCGGGAGAAGTTGTCACCCACCACTGCGGTGCTCATGTGGAACCAACATCACACTGTCGGTCAGACCCACAATGACTCGGTCTGTTGTCTGAATGGGCTCAGTGGGTCACATGGTCACCCTGAGGCCTTGTTGCTTCTTTGAGGACATGCCAAGTGATCTTGTACTAAATTAGGCATAACCGATTATTTCTATGCCGCCTTTGTGTGCGTGCGAGTGTGTGTATACTGTGCAGGCGGTGTTGCGATGCCTCTAGGGCTCAAAGATTACACGATTTATTTCTCGTTGCGAAAGGCGCATCAAACATTGTAGATAAGATATCATCCGCTTTTCAAATCGGGTCATAGGGCATCCATAAATAATGTTGAGATGAGATCATGCACATGCAGCTGTAGTAGAGTTAACTGCTAGTCTAGTTTGTTTCACAGAAGGTCAGTCGGTCTGTCGGCAGGACTATGTATGCTTCAGTGTCGAGATGTGTTTTACATTGCAAGGGTCTCTGAGAGCCTGAACTGACCGGAAACTCTGCCACAGTGGAAGTCTGAGACACGGAGAGCAGGATGAAGAGAGGAAGTCCTCAAACCTGACAGAGCTGGTGCTTTCTGGGCTATAAAAAGACATCTTGCTCTTCTGTTTCCATCATCCTGTCTGTGGCCTCGCACATGTGGCCATGTATTTTTTTTCCTTTAAGTGTGTTTTTCTATATCTTCTCGCCAAAGGCACAAGGCCTTCATTTATCATTGTATGAAATCTCATGACTCAGACAATCCGGTCAACTCTTTTAGCCCTTTTAAACACCCGATAATTGGGAGCCATTTGAATATCTTTTTCTTTCTTTTTTTAAATATGCTTCTTCTCTCCAAAACCCGCTCAAAAGAGGCTCAGAAGAGTCTTTGTTTGAGTATGACTTTGAGGATGTTTTGCTAACTTACTCAGCGTGCTTATTTCCTGCTTTTCCAAGGATCAGACAAACAACTTGAATCTGTGTTTTCCCCTGCTGTGGAACACTAAATTGCTGTGTAGTAAAGTAAATTAAAGCCCTGGACCCCCCTCGAACTTTGATGTATGGGTGGGGGGGGGAGTATCAATGAGTAATTTAGCAGAGGTCTCGGGCAACCCGGAGCGAGTGTTGAATAAATTAGAGATCTGTGGCAGCAGCACTTCACTCTGAGCTTTTAATTTAGAGAGTCAGAGGTATTCGTTATTGCACCTCGTAGGTCGCACAATTAGAGTGCTCTTTTCAACATGAGACTGTTATCATGATCTTGTGTCAGATGTTTTGCCCCTGCGTGCTGAGCTTTTTCCTTACCACCTGTTTTTACAGCGACACGCTGTCGTAACCGATACGCAGATGTGCCACATCTGTCTGAAACACACCAGCGTGTTCGCCAGCAATCTTCTGAATGCATGCCACTGTACTCCGAATGTGTGTACCCGCTCTTCCACCTGGCCATAAAGCATCAGGAAAGCGTTGCTTCCTTGGCTGCTCTGTCGGAGTCGGGCGGATTTCCTGTGGCCCCTGGAGAAGCCAGATCACACTGAGATCACAGGCCCACCCCCCATGCTTACAAACACATAATAGAACTGGATTTAGCATCAAAGTACTGAACAGGGTTTATCCATTTTAGGGCTGGAAAATGAACCAAGTTGTACTTTCTTTTAATGTGCTGCATGTCAGTATGAAGACATGGCTAACCGCCTCTGAGACAGATTATTATTGTTTGCAAATGTCCTGTCATCTCCCGGTAGCTCATATATTACAGCTTCATTAGCATCTATAAATCAGGACTTTAAAGTGTGCTGAATCTGCCCGCGGAGTACTCCACCCTTTTTAAGATTCAGGTCACACACTGCCGGCCCATCATCTCCTCCTGTGCCCCAGTTACCAGGAGGTTGGTAGTAAAAACAACTGACTAGACTATTTTCTACTGCTTACCTCATGCCAGTGTGGCTTTGTGTTCACCGCTGCCACGTGCAAGTCCAAATTACAGCCTGCAGGCAGATGTGAAGGGGAGGTGCCGAGCAGCACTTATGGACCAAAAGGAAGGCCCTCTTCCCAGGCTAACCCCCCCGACACACACACACACACACACACACACACACACACACACACACACACACACACACACACACACACACACACTCAGCTCCACACACTGATCAAGGCGGCCTTAGGGATTTCGGTGCCTCACTCACTGCTTCCTCTGCCTTTGATGGTGACCTTGGTGCTTCATCATCATTTTGACTTCCACGTTTGTGAAGTGGTACCAGCCTGTTGCTGCGGCCCTAATGATAGCACAATGTTCTTGCCACAGGGATGAACATTAATTCTAATTCTGCCTTGTTTTTCTAGCTTTTGTATGTGGGGATAAAAAAAATACAGATTAGTTTCTTGCGAGCAGTCAGATGTGGCTTTTTTTCTCATCATCATCATCATCTGGACTTGTACAATTTTGGGCGTGGCCCCCCTCGCCTGTGCTGACTTCTATTCATATTGTGATTATGTGATGGCCATTCATATTCATATGATTAGCTGTGTTTGGCAAAGGACCTCCCACTCCCATTTTTACACCCCTGACCTTCTCCTAGTACACTCCCCCTTCCCACCGGCCTCCTCTGTGGGTGACATAATTGTGTGATGGTTTGCTCATTGTCGGGATCAGGTCAGGCAACGGGAGTGTTTTCACAAAGCAGACATCTGCTGCGCTGTGCTGCCCTTTTCAACAGTGACGTAATGTCCTGTGGCGAGTCTCGTCCATACAAACGTGGTGCACAGGAGAGGAGAGGAGAGGGTAGGGGCTGGGCTGTGATTACAGATTGTGGGGGTGGGGATTTCGGAGAGAGAGGCTTGTGCCAGACAGAACAAAAAAAAACATTTGATGCAGCTGAGGGCACCAAACATTTGCATTAAAGGTTCCCTGTAACAGTTTCAGTTCTCACCAGAACAAATTGTGTGTATCCTTGAGACCTTTATAAACATTTGCAATGCAGATTTATTTTAGAATTATTTTTTTAAAATATTATTTCTAAGTTATAATATAACTAACGATTATTTTCATTGTTGATTAATCTGTTCATTATTTTCTCAATTAATCGATTAGCTGTTCGACATTTTTCACCATTTTATAGACCGGTCAGTGTTTCCCAAAGCCCAAGATGATGTTCTCAAATGTCTTATTTTGTCCACAACTCAAAGATATTCACTTTACATTGATTATCAAAATACAGTAGTTGGCGATTAATTTAATAGTTGATAACTAATCATTGGTTAGCTGTCTTCGTCCCTGATTTTGCCGGGGTATCGCTTAGTTTCTTGGCTAATGCTGATCAGTGGAAAATATGTGATGGCATTGTATGCGTAATTGTCATGCAATACAAATTTTTGCTGCCCTGTGCAGTCGGGAGATAAGTTTTGCTTCACCTGTGTGTTCATCTGTATTACACCACTGATGTGTTAAGAGAGCTCGATAAGGCAGTCAGCATTCAGTCAGCTCCAGTGGCCAACTGCGGTACTGAAACTACCAACACTTATTCTGTGTTCCAGTACCCATACATCCTGTCACATTTTGCAGTCTGCAAGCCAGCATGCTTTTCTGGGCTATTCTGACCCACAATCCTCTGCACAGCGGATATATGAGCAAGAGTGTCAAAGTTCAAGACACAATGTTATGAAGAAAGGATATGTCCCAATTGTATACATACTGCATGAAACAGTATGTTCTTTGTAAAGGCAGCTGCAGTATGTACCAAAAGTAAAAAGAAAAATGATGCGATTTGGAACGTAGCCTCAGTCCCAAGAAGCATTTCCCTATAGACCATTATAAAATAAACCTCTGTAAAACTGTTGACAGGACACTTCCAGCTGCAAACAACCTCAGTCTTTACTCTTCGTTCCTACGAGGTTTTGAACCATGAAGGTTTTATACTTGCTAAACTATGTGTGTGACATGATTCCAGTGTAAAGCCTGCACCACAGCACCTCTACTGTAACTTCACAAGCCTATGAGCTCACTGCACCAACTTGACTCAAAGGAACTTGCTTGTGCATTAGCGTACCCCCTTTTCCTGAGGGTTTTGCCGGTGAACGGCCTACACATGGGGGTTGACGAGGGAGAGGACCGGTTGCCGGGCTGCATGGGCTCTGGTCCAAAGCGATGTGTGATGGTGCAGAACCCTAAGCTCCATTAGGCGGCCTGAGCTTTAACTTTTGTATTGTGGCCTGGAATGCATTCATCTGGCTGTCCATCTCCGGGCCCCCTCTCTGTCATGGCTTCTTACTAGCAATCAGCTACTTTTCAAATTGGAGGTCAGTGTCAGTTCAGCGTGTGATTATATGCTCCGAGTTCTGCTCCTCACCGCACGGACTCCACTAATACTTTCGTTGCTGTGTACACCAAATTAGATTTTTAGACATTACCTTCTTTTTCCAAATACACCATGTCTCGGTGTATTTGTGGAAGTTGGACTAGATAATAAATTGCAGAGTGATGCTGCATTTCTGTTTAGCAAATGCAGTCTGAACGTTTCCCTCAGAAATCACTTTGAACCCTGTCTAACCAGTTTTTGAGCCCGCTGGTTGGTCCCACGCTACGTTCTGATATGCAGTGTGCTTGAATCTGACAACAGCTTTGCCTCTACAAGTAAATCTAAACCTCAGCAACCAATGCTCAGAGCTCCATATCCCATTTCAGACAACCCATTGTGAGTGCTGTATGAAAACCCCCTGTCAGCATCTGTGAATGTCAGACATTCCTTCCCGCGTTCATGTCTAGCACTCCCAGTGCATATAAATACTCGATTAGTGATATTACTCAGACCTGGGAGACTTGGGATTGTCCCTACCCTCCAGGCAAGGAATTAGACCAAATTAGACACTAGGGAGAGACTATTTTGATGCATTCCTCCAAAAGTACCTCAAGCTATATTTACCCTGGACTCAATGTGAAACATACGACTTAAAGATGTTGATCTTAGCTTGATATTTAAAAAGCTGGGACATTACACCCCTGATGGTTTTTGAATTCCGTAGCATTGACTTGTATCCTGTAGAGATGGTATAAATCAGTGGGCAACTCCAGGTTTGAAAAGTGAAGCCAATGCTGAAGTACCTTACACTTGCATTCTTTCTAACAGCCAGCAGGGGGCGACTCCTCTGGTTGCAAAAAGAAGTCTGAATGTATAGAAGTCTATGAGAAAATGAGCCTACTTCTCTCTTGATTTATTACCTCAGTAAACATTGTAAACATGAGTTTATGGAGTCAATCACTAGTTTCAAGTCTTCTTCAATACAGCATGATGTTCATTTAGTAAATTATGGTCCCATTTATAGTCAAATAGACCATAAAGCAGGGGAAGCTTTAGGACGTGACTAACTTGTGATTGACAGGTCACTACCACGGCGTTGTCCGGTCTGGGAGTTCTCCGTGTTTTCGTCTAACAACTTTAACCCTTTCACAGTGTGTTTTCAGTTCATGAACGTTAACTTTAACCTTTTTGGTCGCCTAAAAATGTCTTATTCAGCATTCGGTTGTACTTAGCTCCACCTTCTAGTGTCACTTTTGGTTGCAAAAAAACAAGATGGCGAAGGCCAAAATGCCAAACTTGAGGTTTCAAAACGGCAGTCCGCAAACCAATCGGTGACGTCACGGTGCTCACTTTACCAGCTTGAAACAAACTTTTCTGACTGTAGCTACTGTCTTCCCAGTAGGTTTTTAGCCTCCTGTGATGGTCCACTAGTACACTCAGACTCAAAGAGTCTCCTTAAACCTGGCAGAGCTCATCACGGAGGTCGTAGATGATAGTATTCTTCCAACTCCACTTAACGTTGTCTCAAACTAGCTCAACCAATTCTCAACAGCCTATAAGTC
>CAKAOH010037663.1:37262-62122 GCA_916701665.1 Sebastiscus tertius | reverse complement strand
GCTAGTTTCAAGTCTTCTTCAATACAGCATGATGTTCATTTAGTAAATTATGGTCCCATTTAGAGTCAAATAGACCATAAAGCAGAGGATGCTTTAGGACGTGACTAACTTGTGATTGACAGGTCGCTACCACGGCGTTGTCCGGTCTGGGAGTTCTCCGTGTTTTCGTCTAACAACTTTAACCCTTTCACAGTGTGTTTTCAGTTCATGAATGTTAACTTTAACCTTTTGGTCGCCTAAAAATGTCTTATTCAGCATTCGGTTGTACTTAGCTCCACCTTCTAGTGTCACTTTTGGTTGCAAAAAAACAAGATGGCGAAGGCCAAAATGCCAAACTTGAGGTTTCAAAACGGCAGTCCGCAAACCAATGGGTGATGTCACGGTGACTATGTCCACTTCTTATATATAGTCTATAGTAAGGAGTCATCATCTTGCTCAAGGGCATTCCAGCAGGGCAGATGCTCACTTTACCAGCTTGAAACAAACTGTTCTGACTGTAGCTACTGTCTTCTCAGTAGCTTTTAGCCTCCTGTGATGGTCCACCAGTACAGTCAGACTCAAAGAGTCTCCTTAAACCTGGTAGAGCTCATCACGGAGGTCGTAGATGATAGTATTCTTCCAACTCCACTTAACGTTGTCTCAAACTAGCTCAACCAATTCTCAACAGCCTATAAGTCACAATCACAGCTATTACCAGTCGTGGCTTTGGAAAAAATTCCTAAGTAATGAATGTGAAAGTACGGGGGAGGGGATGGGAGACGAAGAAAAGCTAATTTGCAGTCTCGTGTCCTGCTGGAGGAGAAAGTTGGAACACCCTCCTCGCAGCACTGTACATGACTGTTTGCTTGCCAAATGGAAGCTGTAAAAAGCTATTGCCGCAGCCTCACCCTGTAGTGTTCCCTTCTTTGTGGGTGTATCACATTGAAATTACAGACCACTGTGCCACACAAGATAAAAAAGTTTGTCATTGTGATATGGCCCTCACACCCTTCACTGGAACCATCATAAGGGATCGTCTGCACATAAAGAGAACAAATAATATATTGTTCTGGCATTCAGTGGGGGGTGAAACTGCAATAATCAGTCCCACTTTCCCATTGTGTCACTGTCCTGGAATGTATAACAATAGGCTTCACTTTATAATAGGCGCTCCACTTTTATCATTCACTAATCCACCAAGGGGTTCTTTTACATTCTCGGTGACTAATTGCATTATTCAAACACCTGCCAGGGTACAATTAAAGCTGATTCATTAGTTCATCTTTATAGCAGCAGGAACAAAATCCTAAAGTTATATGACAATCAAAACAATTAGTTTACATAAGGGGCTGTTCTTGTTTTGTGTCTGGGTGCAGCGGGAGCTTAAGCAGTATTAGTGTAGTAGTTAAGTTTAGGAAAAAGAGCAGGAAATGGTCAATATTCCAAATGTCAAAGCCAAATCCCAAATGTGAACCAGCCGGTGTAGCTAAATAAAGCTGCGAGTCACTCCGGTCCTGTGGCTGTTCTACAGATGCGACCTAATTTCCAACAAAGCCACGTGCTATCGATTAGGATGGACGCCATGCGGCCTGGCACAGTAGTAGTGTTTATTCCTCTGAACTCCTTTCACCCCACTATCTCTACATCATCCCCCCTAAAATATCCTGGAAAATAAGCATAAGCTTACGGTATGTAAGCCGAGGGCATGTTATTGTGATGTGAAAAGCTTATGACTTTGTGCCTTTTGTCTTCCAGCTATGCGTTGGCAGATGAGGCCTACCGTTCACTGAGGGACCAGGACAAGGACCAGTGCATCCTCATCACAGGGGAGAGTGGGGCTGGGAAAACCGGTATGTAACCAAATGCTAACTTCATTTTATCTTAACGTCTGTTCCTTCCAGGTGAGATTTAACTCTCAATGTTTGCATCCGTTCCCGGTATGAACATGAAAAGTTCTTCATGTAACTAAAATGGAAAGAGTCTCTCTCTGTCTGTCCTTTGATTTTATTGACAACCATTCATCTGATCGACTTCACACTTTGTGGGTGTGTTGCTGAGGTCCCAAGGAAGGAGATCTACGGCACATATTTATTAGTTGTGTGTTATGTACACACTGTGTAGTGTATTGAGAGGGGACCCCTATTAACTGTTACACCGCTGAACGGCATGCTGGGTTGCTCTCTGTTGTTTGCTACAACAGGGTTAGAAATTAGCACCCGCCACAGGCCAAATGTTGGTGAATTTGATCAGCCTACTAGTCATGGAGACGGGTAAACAATGGGGGGCATTTAACAAACGACTGAATAATTCCATGAAAAAGTCAACTTAATCGTGAGGCGCCCTACGGAGCAGAGCAGAGAGACGCTTCTGAAACATGCTGTGGCACGTCTGGTGGAATCACAAGCATTGTCTAGAGTGGCCACGATCATCGCCGGCAGCCACGTCGCAGTCGGAACGAGGTGCCAGCTGCACCGGGTGGAATAGTGGTGTTACTTACTAGCCTATTACTACTGTCAAGTAAAAGTTGATCAAGTAAAATAAAACTCGCAAGACTAACCTCAAGCATTCAAGGTCAATGACAATTTAGGGGTTACCTTCTAGACTTGTATCTTCAATCTCGACCAATCAGAGTAAGGTTCTTCTTTCTTTGTGTTTATTGGCGGATCGCATTCGCAAACCATCTTTAAAGGTGCATAGTACCACTACTTACTGTGTCGGAGTGTGTAGTCTATTGTCTGAGAGTGAGAGTGTGTGTGTGTGTGTGTGTGTGTGTGGTGTGAGGGAGGGAGACCAAAGGAAGAGCAGTGTCGAGCGTGAAGTTGTTTGGAGGAGCGGTTCTCGAGAAACACCAGCAACACCGGCAATCGACCCGTTCAGAACAGGCATGTTTTAGCGCTGCACTAGTTTGTCAAAAATCAATGAAAAAAGCACTTTTAAACGATCCAAGAGCAGAGCATCTTAGCTAATAGATCCCAGGAGAGTTAAAAATGTACCGTCAGGCCTTCTCGTCTGTTCAGCTCTTCTTGTTTGTAGTGCTGTTTAGAAGTTTGTTTAAAGTGTAGTCAAGCAGTTTTAGTAAAGGCTGCTGTAAGATAAGGGTTGTTGTGTATAAAGCCACAGTGCAGATTTAGATCAGATGTACCTTTTTTTAAAAAACAGCTTGATGCCAGTTTTTTTTGAGAACATCATGTTGGTACATGAAACATGACTGTAGCTCTGTGATGACCTGTATGTGAAGTGGGTGTAAAACGATACAGGTAGACAAAGCAAAGTAGACCGGCAGCATACAGATGGTTTGCTTGGACTAGAAATGTGGAGCCTGCTGATGCTATATAGTGGGCGCTGTGTTAACGTCTCTGCTGGTCCTTTATTTCTGTTGGTGATTATAATAGTGTGGCCATGTTCGGGTCGAGAGCAGTATCACATACCTTACAGAAACCCAAGAGGAATGGAATTTCCTGGTCTCTGTTGGCAGCGCTGTGTCGCAGGTAAAAGCCATATTGAGTTGGCTGAGCATAAAACTGTTGGAAAGCCATCGCAATCTACTCATAAAATACTTTCCTGTACAGTAAAGACACAGACATACCGTACATTCGTACTTACATTTTGAACCTTGCACTTATTGCTTGACTGATTCCAGTATATACTAATGACTTTGGGGCATTTCAGCTCTCTCCAAAAGCATTTATAGCACTGTACTAGTGCCCAGACTTGATGTTGATGGGAATCTCACTGTTCACACTGGATCTGCATGTGTGCTACAGGCTTTTAAGTGTGGGAGTGATTCGTAATGTCCATTTGGTTCCAATTAAATCTGGCCATGTGGCTTTAATCAACGGGGTGAGTAGCAATATAATTAACGTTAACTATCACAGCATTATCTCTATGTGGGAATATTTACTAATGTCCTGAATATCATACAGCACAGAGTTCAAACTTGTGCTCCCATTATCCCGTTAACATTTCAGTCAATTAGACAGAAAGGCACTGGAGGCAAGATAGATGCCAAAGTGTTGATTCATAACGAAAACACTCCTTCAGAGTTATGGTTCTTTATGTATATATGGCTGTCCCCTCCTTGCTATAAATGTATTCTATCACGCAGCCCTACTTTTGTCTCTTTGTCACCTACTGCACTGATCTGAGCCGTAATATCCATTGTCTGTATTGATAATGTGACACACTGTTTTCATTGCTCTTTGCACATTGATCTCTGGCTGGAGCTCAGATTTAACAACATAACTTTCCCTCGTAGCACTTTGGCAGCAAACATCAGGAGCCGTGGAGTCACACAACAACCAGTTTAACAAAAAACCTCCTGTCAACACCTTGTCATCCACAATAATCAGAATCATTTCAGTAGGGAAATGCAGTGATCCAACAATAAAACAGACCCAGGACAAAGCAAATGGAAAACACAGCACAGTCTGACAGATCATGTTTTGCACTACGCGCTAGCCTTTTATTTGGGTCCTCTCAGCCTCTCATGGATATTAAAAACCCCACTCCCAAGTAGCTGTTCAGCCAAGTCGAGGAGATAAATTTGGATTTCGGTAATCTCATCGGCCCCGGAGCTTTGTGGTGGAATAAGGCCATCAAAAACATGCCTACCCCATCGATATGGGTCATTGACTTTCATGTCTGTTTCTTGTGCTCGGTCTTGCTGTGGCTCCTATAGGAGCAAGGAGCTGTGACGAACATTATTATCAGATGGCAGCAACTGCGTACAGGAGACATAACACAGTTCTATTATCTACGAGACATGACTGAAGAAGTTTATTTCGCTACCCTGAGACATAAAAATGTGACGATTACGCAGTGTGTAGCTTGTTACTCAGCAGAGCAGGGACTCTTTATCTCTGCTTTTTTTTTTCTTTTTGCACACCTCTTCCTCTCTACCTAAGCAAAAATGTTTGAGCGTGTCTGGAGCTGTTTGTATGCCAGGCTCATCAGCAGTCTGTACCAGCAGCTACTGTCAAGCCCTTCTCTATCCCTGCTTGGCACATCACACACATCATCAGTTCTGGGTCACTGTCATCTCACTGGACAGGAGAGATGATCTCGATGCCAGCAGTCATCCTACATGGCGTGCTACTTGTTTCAGACAGCACAAGATGCCTGTTGAGCCCATTTGTCGTCCAGAAAATAATTTTTGGGAACACACTGCTCTCACAAAACACTCTCTGGATGAAGTGGATGAACGGGGATCATCTCTGTCGATCCAAACGACGTGTCCTCGGTGCATCCTTCTTGGTTCCCACAGTGAAATCAATCATTTGAATGATGATAACGTGATGCAATATTGGTCAGCGTCTAACAATACACAGTGGGTCTCCGTTATGAGGCCTCCTCCTCTGCTCTGTACCCCAGACTAATGAATGACCAACACCCTTCCCTGATGGGTGTCAGGGGGGATGAGGTAAGGGGGATTTTCATGGGGAATGGTGTGAAGGGTGGGCACGTCGTACTTGTTCCTAAGTCATGTCTAGTCGAAGGCTTTGACCTAATATTTATTTATCGTGTCTGTGCATGTGTGTTCCAGAGGCCAGTAAGCTGGTGATGTCATACGTGGCGGCGGTTTGTGGGAAGGGCCAGGAGGTGAATAAGGTCAAGGAACAGCTGCTGCAGTCCAATCCCGTGCTGGAGGGTGAGTGAGCGCCATTCACAACTCAAAGCTAATCCAGAGGCGGGATCATCTGAAGTTCACATGTGGAGACTGAATCTGTGTTAACAGGTTGACAACACTGTCTCGTTTCAAAGGCTCCTCAATGCAGCCTTCTTTTGCCAGAATTTGGAAGACATCAATTATATTATATTGTACATTTGCAGCCCTTAGCTACCTGTTAACCACCCTGCATTAGTTAGTTGTTTAATAGAGTTTTATGACAATCTTTGATGTTTTTGCTTGGTTTTGGATTACGTAGAACAGATACTACTACATCGAGTAGCGGTACTAGTCGGTACTAAATCGATGCCAAATTTCTGGAAAAGTGACGGTACTCGTTTTTCTACAATACCGTAGGTGTACGTACCGTAGGTACTGGGGATCAGGGCTGGAGACTAACGTTGTCTCGTCGTCCCGGGGGCGTTAGAAAATTTCCCTGATAATGCTTCATTGTGAACAACAAATCCGTGTTGAAATCGTCAGAAGGAGAGCTAGTTAACGTTAGCTGTTAGCAGCCTGTGGGCATCGCAGCCCTGCTTGGCTAATAACGGAGCTAACAGCTAACGTTAACAGAGGTTGCATCGAGTAACTTTGTGATGCATTCAAACTCTGTTCAGTAAAAATGAGAATTGGGCAAAGGTGAATCCTAACATTATCATGATGTGTTCAAATGTAATTGGAAAATTTAGTTTTTGGTGAGAAACTTGAGGCAGAATCAGAGATTATTAATAAATTCGCAAAAACAGTATGCAACAGGAGTGTATGTTGAAGTACAAGGGATTTATTGTTTAGTTTTTGTTGAATGGGGTATCGAGTATAGTGGAATTTCACTGTCTGGATTCGGCAACTAAATTTCTGATATCGTGACATCCCTAATTTCATCACCGCAAAACCCCTGATAGTTTTAACCAACACAATAAGTCACACAGCAACTGGAAAGCACAACTTTTTAGGTAAATCACGTAGACACCGACACACACACGCACAAACATGGAAATTGTACTGTCACAGACAAGTAAGCTGATCAGCAAAATAACTTCAGGGGTTCTATGAATACTGTGTAACACACTCTTTTTATTTCCTCTACTTCTCCTCAGTACACCACACACACATACTGTCTCAATCCCACAGCTCAGTGCTGGCACAGGAACAGCTGTATTTTAATTGGGGGCAGTGGACAGGAAATGCCCGTGAATGATGAAGCTGTATACCCGCCCGGGTTGAGTCGCTGCAGAGAAACCTGCACATCTGCAAGAGTTTAGCTCCCGACAATCTAATTGCCCTAACGTTGAAATAAAGGGAGAGGGGAGCGCAGTTATCGTGCCGCACACAATGTGTCTGTGTCATGCTCGCTCTCTGTGACTCTCTGCCTCGCTTTCTTTCAGAGTCTTTATTGGTTTCCATTCTTTGTCAACCAACGATGACTTTAAGCGCACATTAATCAGCCGTTATCAGCAATTAAACGGGTATGCTAATAGCGCTGTGATGCATGACACATTAATAGCATTTTAATGTAGAAAAGTGGTTGGAAGCAATTTAAGAGAGCTCTGGATTGAAAAATACTCTTCTAAAAAGGCTAATTTATGCACTTAACATGGTGCATAAATGTGTGTTTGTGATGCATTTTTATGATCACACTCAAAAAAAAATCATACTCTATGTTTAAACGTCATGTTTGTTATTGTTTGTTTATAGGCATTGGCACATATTGAAGCACTTTGACTTGACTGTGGTGTGACAGCAAAGTTCAGCCCCTCCTAAGCCTGGAAAGCCGCGGTGCTTTGCTTAATCCATACAGAATTATGGGGCTTCATCAGTACAAATAGCTTTGACATCCAGCCCTTTTATATGATTGACAGCTAGCTGGAGCAAGGCCCACTGTTAAGGATCACTAATATTATTTGGAATATTTCTACACACAAGCTTTTGATTTGTTTTAATATTATCAGCTATAACTTTATACCAGAGGGATTATCATAAATTATGCATTGGTTGCAATGTTTTCATCATGTCTCATTATGATTTTCAGCCTTTGGAAATGCCAAAACAGTGAGGAATGACAACTCCTCCAGATTTGTAAGTATCTTCTTCAGAACTGATAAACCAGCCAGTGTTGTTTAATTGGATGTTTGCTTCTCTAATGAGGTCTCATTTGCTCAATATTATGCACAGCTTGGATGTTTTCATTCAGACTTCATTCAATTTAGCGCATAATCTGCCACTTTCATCTATATTTTTCCTCTCTCCTTCAGAATAAACCCCACAGTGCTTCTTAACTCTCTACATTTGCGTCCCCTCTCTATATTTCTTTTCATTTCTTTTACGCAGTGACTTTCTCATTCATGTGCTTGCGTCAGCTTGGCTCTCGCTAAATTGAACTTCAAGTAGAGATCTACGATGTTATCGCAGCTTGTTTTCGTCACTTCTATTGGTTGAGCTGGATCAGTTCTCATGACAGTAACTCCTGTCTAGACGTTAGTTGTTAGTTGGCATTAAGTAACAACTGCCTTTGTAACGGCTTGATGGTTTAGAGAAAAGGCCTTCAGGGGTTTGTACATATAAACTGGTTTTAAAACTCACAAAATCTCAAGGCTGATGTTTCCCGTAGACACATGTCCCTGATAAGGGATGCATGTTGGTACGTGTTTCACAGCAACATTAAATTCAGGGAATAACATCCTTTGAGTGGATTTTGTCACGTGTGTCTTTCCCATATAATGAGAACACATATATTGGTGCTGTACCTTACAGCAGCCCACGCACTGCTTCAATTACAGCAGGCCTTGCACGCTTGATAAATTGCTATAGCACATGTTAAATGGCTCTTTACATACAGCGTACAGGACAAGGCCTTTGACCTACACTGCTGTTCATCAACTGCAGAGTGTGGTCAAATGCCACGGCAGTCCAAACACACTGGACTACCTGTACAGTTTGTCCAAACTCTCATACGGGTTGCACAGATTTATTTCCTAATCATCTCTCAATGAAACAAAATTGCACTTCTAATCTAAAAGATCTAATGCTCATCTCCTACGGCAGAGATAGCATCATAAGAATGATTCAGCATAAAGACAGATCCAGAAAACAAGTTATTTCCAGGCAGTATGAAAGGAGACGGGTGTGTTTTGCTTTTTGTTTTCCCGGGAGGGCATTCTCTCCCGCTTTCTGGCTCGTTATTTTCATGGAGGCTCGATGCAGAGCAGCAGCCTGCTTCAGTTTCCTCCCTTATGACATGACGTTGCATCATTTCGCCACTATCACACTACCACTTGTGTTCGTGTTAATTTTTCTAACATGAATGTTTATTTAGCTGCAAATTTGCCAAAAAAGGGAGTCAGTTTATCTGAAAAACTTCCAGTACATCCAAGTGAAGTGTACATATGAGGGATTTTTTTTGCCTCATTGTTAAATGGAAACTGGTTATACCAGCCAGTAGCAGCTAGCAGGCTAACTGCCAATGTATTTTTCCGATCCCGTTTCTTTCCTTTTTCGTAGTATATTTAATCATCTACCTACATCGGTACATACAAACACCTCCCTGGACTTAGGAGTATTATAAAGTAGTATGCCCCTGATCTGTTTATGTTTAGGTAACCTTGGTTACTCCCCACTAGATACCAGTTCATCAGAGCTCCATCAGTTTATCAGATACCTATGAATCAAACTGTCACTTCATTTTGCTGAGTGCAGCAGGCTTATTGAGTTTGGCTGAAACCCACTCACCAGTACAGCTTGGCCTGCTCCGAGGACCTGACTGCTATTAATACATCAGAGGGGGGGAAACACACAGGACTCTGTGTTCTTGCATCCAAGTTTGAGACAGAAGGAGAGACAGAGAGAGAGTTAGAGAGAGAGAGGGCCTGAAGTGCTTTGTTTTAGTCCTCCAGTAGAAAGAAGTTTGGCATGGTGGGGGGCTTTCCCTCCACAGAGGCCAGTTTATTTCATAGCAGTTTATGATTGGCAGCTAGTGCTTTATTCTAACTTGAATGGAAGATGTGATACGGCAGAGATCCTCACTGTGTGACCTGAGCTGAACTCATGAGCTGAGCTTTGGACTCACAGCGTACACTGTATATTAATGTTATACATGAGTTCAGTTGTAACTGTTGTGCTCTGATCCACAGGGAAAGTACATGGACATTGAGTTTGACTTCAAAGGAGATCCTCTGGGTGGAGTCATCAGCAACTGTGAGTAGTATTGTCCTTCAAATTCAAATCATTGATAAAATTGCACACACCATATTTCCTTTACCGTTATCATATAGTCAAATTTGTATGCCTCTGCGTTGGCAGCAGCCGTGCCGGAAGCATTATGATTTCGGGTTGTCCAGCCGGTCCATTCTCGTAAACGTGATGCCTGGAGGGAATTTCTTTAAATTTGGCACAAGCGTCCACTTGGACTCAACGATGACCTGATTAGATTTTGGTGGTCAAAGGTCACTGTGACCTCCACTCCATCCCATTCTTGTGATATCTCAGGAACGCCTTGAGTGAATTTCTTCAAATTTGGCACAAACGTCCACTTGACCTCAAGAATGAACTGATTAGAATTTGGAGGTTAAAGGTCACTGTGACCTCACAAATCACATAACTCAATTATGGCAACTTCACACAAATGTCTAAATGATGAAGTGATGACATTTTGGACAGACATGGATGTAAATTACAACTTGACTGGTTGGCGCAGGCCCTACAACCGCAAGGCAGCAATTCTAGTTTGTCTTCTTCTTGTCATGTCCTGACAGTGAGTTGTGCCACAGCGACAGTTAAACAGTGCAATTAAACATACAAATATCTACTGTTTGTCTTCAAAAACGGTCTAAGAGGACCATCAAGTTTTCAAATAGTTGAGGTAGTTGCACACTTTACGAAAGCCTTAAAATAGATTAATGCTTTATTGAAACCGATCTCCCTCCCAGACCTTTCAGAATGCACCCTTGCACCCGCCGACTCTCTCTTCTCAGCTCTTTTCTCTGTTATCTTGCCTCCATTCACATTGTTGTGTCTGCGCTGACTTTTCCGCCAGAGGTCACGGAAACAAAGAGGGGAGCTGATGGCCGAGGCACAAATGAACCTCTTGTCTGTTGGCTCGAGTTAGTCGAAAAACACAAGGGACAGTCTGTGAAGAAGGGCCGCTGACATGTGACTGCTTCAGACGGCGCTGGCTGGGCCGGCTAGACAGATGGATGAGGACGCTCTTGCAGGGCGAGCTCTGGATGGATTTCTCTTCACCTCTCAGCTCATTATTTTCCCCCTAGATGTACATCCGTCAAGCCCTCGGTGCTTCCTACAACCGAGATTAGATATAGCTATAGCTTTTTTTGAAAAGCCAATTCTCTGTAGCTTGAATGATAGATTTGACAGTCAACGCATAACAGGATATTGTTCCCACATTGCTACTTTAATGTGTGTTTGCTTATCTAAGGGAGAAGGGAACATGTTGTGAACAGAGCGTGCGATAGATGCTGTTCAGGAGGCTTTACTACGGAGAAAGGGAAGGCTGTGGCTCAAAAAAAGCAATAACAAGATGGCTGAAGGGTTTGGCTGGACACAATGTGAAAATTCCCTTTTAGAGACTCAATAGAAAAGTAAAACAAATGCGATCAAATATATTAAAAACATTAAATAAGACGCAGGAATGGAAGAAGTGGCTCCTCAGCGGTATTGTTCTTCCCCCCTCTCTGCGTCTTTGACCACCGCTCTGTATTGCTGCTGCCAGCCACTCAGTCGTGGATGTATTATTGATGCGCCGGCTCTTATAGAGTCACTTATGTGATTCATCACGGCCAGTGGGTGCCACAGATTCACATTCGGCCTGACCCACCGCTAACTCTTTGACAGCCTCAGGTCTCTGTATAGCGCTCTCTAGTTAGATGCTGGCAATGAATCCACAGAGCTGCAGCGCAAAGTGGCCCTTCTGTCCTCTCAGCACCCACAGACTGGTGAGTCAGAGTTTTGTCTAAAGATTGACAAAGCCAGGAGCAGTTCTTGTTTTTTATGGCTGGAAATCTGGCCGTGGTTAAAATGGAAGTTCACGTGGATGTCTTTTTTTTCACTTCGGTGTAATGTAAACTCTTAAATCTCCTAAAATAAGATGTTTTCTAACCAGACAAATTGGATGCTATTATGCAGCCAGACCCGGCAGTGAAGAGGATCTCGGAGCAGCCTCAGACGCTGAGCTCTGCTGTTGGTCTTTAATTAAATCATACTCAGCCTAATGCGGTGAGCAGATGACAGGTCCCCTTTTAATCAGGTACTGTTGCACTTGGTCGGCAGCCCAGGAGAAAGGGCTGACGTTTGATATCCATGTGTGGTTACCTCCTTGTAAACTTCCTGTAGTGCGTGTGGCTTGGTCGCCTTGGCAACTTTGAATACATACAGTAGTTTAAACCAGGACGCCCTCTGAGCTCCATATACAGATGTTGGGCATCCTTAATACTAGCAGGTCAGCCCCTTATTCACTACTCAAGGACACCTCAGTGAATCGCCATGGCAACCTTTCCTGTGAAGACTGTTATTTTTGTCATCATTTGTCATTGTTTCCTCTTGTTGTGCTGTACTCCTTTTAGATCTGCTGGAGAAGTCGCGTGTGGTGAAACAGCCGAGGGGAGAGAGGAACTTCCACGTCTTTTATCAGCTCTTGTCTGGAGCCTCCGATGACACACTCAGTAAGTCGTAAAATAAATGCTGGAATGCGTTGAGTGGAAGCATCGACGTGTTTTCTGGGAATGGTGTGCGGATAGGCGCAAACTTAACTTGAAGATTAGAGTGCTCCTGGATCTGAGAGAGAGAAATGGCCAGTCCGTTCTCATTCCCAGGACGTCACATATCGACCCTTAAGTGCTGATAATGAGACGCGCTGGGCTTTCCGTTAACTACAATGTAAACCCATCTGCGGCAACAGTAAATGCACAGGGAAAGTGCTGTGGTGACGTAGTTTAAAGATCAAAAGAGACACACGGGGCAGGCGGGAGGGGAGGTGGATGGGTCCAACAACACATGGCTTTCATCCAGAAGACCGCTGTTCGTGTCCCGTGCGTTGAGTTTCACTTTCATGTTACAATCAGCTGTTCGTTCGTGTCCTGTTTTCACAACGTCAAGTCACATTTTCAGTGTACAAACGTAGTAATTTTAAGCTCAACCATTAAGTTTTTTCCCAAAAATAACTAAGTGGTTTTGTTGCCTAAACCCAAAAAAGTGTTTTTGTTTTATTCACAACCTTAAATATGTGTTTACTGCGACCGAAAAGTGAGTTTGGTAGGAGTTGGGATGACAACGTGTGTTAAAATGTCAGTTTTAAATACAACAAACTTTAAATCCACTCTTCTTATCAGCTCTAACCACAAACTGGGGTTGTAATATATCCAGCCTGATAGCCTAGAATAACTTCTGGTCTCAGAATATACACATATCTGCTCACAGGAAGTAATAAATCAAACGTCACCATAGCAAGCTGAGCAGTCTTGTCCAGAGCAAACTAAGACTCACCATTGTCGAATCTTCTTTTTGTTTTGATTTAGGTGTCATACACCAGACTGGGATGGTTAACATGAGCATGGAGTTTCATTATTTACATTTTATTTACCTCTTAAACTGTCATCTGGAAGCACCAGCATGCCATTCCTTATGTTAAATCTTACATAAATATTTCCCAGCGGTTTTGCAGCTGCACGGAACACATGGCCGATGCATTAATGACCCAATCTTCCTGCCTAACAAACAGCACAGAGAACAAAGGCGAGCCGTGAAACCTGTTCCCTCTATTTGCTTTTCTGTGTACAGAGGGCATTGTTTTATGTCCGGAACACAGGAGAGCAAAATAACGGCCATTGACTCCAGAGCACACTCACACATCAGAGGGGCCTGATTCAGCTGTAGTTAATGCAGCCACTAATGAAATCCGACACATGCGCCCACCAGAGGAATAGATTTCTGTGCTACTAGATAGGGGGCCTTTTAAAGAAGGCCATTTGATCCTCCAGAGTAATGTTCACAGCAAGAACTCTTAAGAGCGTACACTGTGGAGAAATTGTGTTTGGAGTGGGTGGGTTGAACAGATTTGTGTTAAAGGCATGGGTGTCACATTTCAACCTTTGCACTTTCAAGTGATTCTTTCTTTCCAGTTGGTCCTTGAATAATGCAGCTTATAACCATCATTGCAAGATTGTGTTTTTTTTTTTGTTTTTATCCTCCCAGCTGTGAGCGTGTAGTTGTGTAATTTTCATTTCATGTAAATAAGGCTTAAATTGCTTGTAGTCACCCTGCTGTAAGCAAATGTAGTTTAAATAGCAACCACATGTTTTGTTTTGTGTGTCACAGAGAAGCTGAAGCTGGATCGGGACTTCAGCAAATACAACTACCTGAGCCTGGATTCTGCTGCGGTCAATGGGCTGGATGATGCGGCCAACTTCAGGACAGTCAGGGTGAGTAGTACATACACTTCTCTTGGATGTCCCTATGGTAGATAAAACATCATAAAGTACCCTCTAGGGTGCCCATCCAGTAGAGAAAACACAATGAAGTGACCTCTAGGGTGCCCATCCAGTAGAGAAAACACAATGAAGTGCCTTCCAGGGTGCCCTTCCAGTCAAAAAAATGCATTGAAGTGTCTTCTAGGGGGTTGTCCCAGTAGAGAAAACCAGATGAAATCCCCTTTAGGGTGCCCTTCAAGTTGAAAAAATGTGACGAAGTGCCCTGGGTGCCCACTAGGGTGCCCTTAAATTTGAGAAAACATGATGCCGTGTTATGTAGGCTGCCCTGCAAGCTAGAAAACTTTCTGCACGCTGGTGCCCCATCGTATGCAGTTGTGCCCCTTTTTTATTATTTTCGCTCCCAACCCTCAGACAGCCTGAGTCCATCACTGTTACACTTTACCCTAATTTAGACATAATCCCAGTTGATATTTTAAGATAAACTCCAAATAACTGCAGGTAGAAATTCTCACTTTTCAAAAAAAAAAAAAAATCTTTAAATTTCTAAACCACAAAACAAACAAGCAGAAACACTCATCAGAAACGGCGGCACGCTCCACCGGCGTTCTACACCAACGTTCCTTTGCATCATGCCGAGATAATCTAAATCCTGTACAGAGGGTAGAGGCGGTCTGATTTCTCTTTATCTTCTGGACTCAACAAACCAACAGAGCTTACCGGTAGACTATAAAACTCCATCTTCTTGGATTGTGAAAACACTCCACTGCACGCTCTCCTCCCACATGTTGCAAAACCAGGTGAACTTTGAACTGAACTTGAACTTGAAAGTGAACTAAAACCTGAACTACTAGTTTTGCATTGATTAAACACGGGGAAATTCCACTTGCGGCATTTAACAAAAAATGGTTCAATTTGTAACGGCAGCGTTTCTTCGGGGAAAACCGCAGGAGACAAGGCAGCTGCTTCCTTTTATTTAAATATGTTTGTGTGCACATACATGCCAGATCTTGTACAATGCCACTACTTGTTATCTTTACCGACAGTGACAGTGACACATACTGTAGGATGTTGTGTCTGTAAGAGACTTTTATTGTTATCAGTCCTGCTCCTGCATGCAGCTACTGTATTAGCCTCTGCAGTCTCCTCTGTCACACTGTACTTTACTTGTTTCCTTGCATTTCACATCCTGCTTCTGATCTCCTCTCACATGGAGGTTTCACAGTATTCCCCGTACAGCTGCGTTTCTCCACCGGAAACACAAGAGGACATTCCCACTAAACAATGAGTCCCTCCACATGGCCTCTTTGACTGTTAGAAAGCCAAAGATCGCCTCACTTTCTTCCCTTAAACATAACTATGGTACTGAGTTTACTTTCAACAAATATGAATAGACTTCAGTAACACAGCCAGTGCTGGAAAGTAACTACGTACATGTACTCAAGTACTCTACGTAAGTACAATTTTGAGGTACTTGTACTTGAGTGTTTCCATTTTCTGCTACTTTCTACTTCCACCACATCTCAGAGGGAAATATTGTACTTCTTACTCCAATTCATTTATCTGATAAATTACTTTGCAGATTAAGATTAATAATACAGAATATAATCAACAAATGAGTTATCATAGATAGAATATAATAAACATTATTCTGAAATGGGCCATTCTTTATAAGAGTATACTTTAAGTATAGTTTGACGCCAATACTTTTTTTACTTTTACTTAAAGGAACAGTTTATAGGATTTCCGGGGCTCTATTTTCAGAAATTGGAATATAATATTAACAAGTATGTTTTCTTTAGTGTATAATAACCTGAAAATAAGTCTAATAAGTAAACACACTGTTTTTGTGACCTTATATCTGCAAAGCAGGTCCTCTTCACGGAGCCGGCCGCCATGTTTCTACAGTAGCCCAGAACGGACAAACCAAACACTGACTCTAGAGAGCGCCTTTGACGTTTCCACGTCGAGCACCGTAGTTCTCCTACACGCTTGGCACACAGGAGAATTTTCTCCTTTAAGTAACATTTTGAATGTAGAACTTTTACTTGTAACTGTATTTCTACACGCTGGTATTGCAACTTTTACTTAAGTAAAAAAGAGCTGAGCACTTCTTCCACCACTGACCGCAGCAAGCAAGAAACTTAAAGGCGTTGGGTTTCTGTAACACAATAATCTCAAACCCTTCATTAATTGTCTGTTTTGTCAGCTTTGTAAAGGAAGTTGTTTCATATTTGGCACTCGGATGATGATCTGGGATTCAGTTCAAGACATTTAAATATTCAATTGGGTAATTTGGAGTTTTTCACAAGTATATTGAGCTGATGTGTTTTTTGGTTGTCTTCTTGCCAACCATGAATTATGTTAAATCAAATGCTCTTTTAGTTTAGCCTGGAGTCCCTCAAAATGGAGACCTCAGTCTGAAGAGACTGTTCTCTTGAATTAGAGGTTAAGAAAAACACGGTGATCTGGTTGGCACAGCTTATTGGCTGGTGCAGCTCTGCCTTGTTCAGTCTTTTTTTATTCTTATTTGACTTTTCCAATTCATCATCATAACAATAATAGTTGCAGGCTGCAATAATAATGTGTCAGCATTACAGAACTGTTGCACAGTAATAGACACTGTCATTGCAATGCGTTTATAGCTTAGTTCCCCTTTGCAATCCTCTGTGCATGTTTCTTAATAAGGTTCAACAACCTCAGCTGATTTGTGACTTTTTGCCCCCCCTCCCCCCTTCCCAGAATGCCATGCAGATTGTGGGCTTCATGGAGGACGAGGTACAGTCGGTGCTGGAGCTGGTGGCGGCCGTGCTGAAGCTCGGCAACATTGAGTTCAAGCCAGAGTCGCGCTGTAACGGCACCGACGAAAGCCGCATCAAAGACAAAAATGGTGAGATTAAACAGGAAGCAAAGAGTCTCTCCATCATGAAAATATCACTGATACTTTTATAACTCCTTTCCACTTTCATTTTAATGAAAGCAGCATGATGTAATAAATATTACACAAGCTGAATAATTATATTAATTTGTTCATTTCTTTTACATTTAAACTTTTTGTCCCACATGCTGAACTGGCCTGATGTTGAGCCACTGCCCCCTATTGGCTGCTCTGATCTCTTCTGCAGTCATCCCTCACCTAATACATATTTGTATTTTATGATTTGCGTGACAAGAGCTGTTTGTGTCATCACTCCCACAGCTGTTCTCTGTAGGCAAATATTACATTTACATATTTCCCTCCACGACAGTGGCATTATTCATCTTCGTGCCACTTTTGCTGAGAAAATGCAGGTCTTTTTTTTCATATGAATCACTGTCTTGTTGTGGTTATATTACATACATCTGTTTGCTCCTATTTTCAAAATGACTTTTTAGCAGTCTTCCGTCTCCGCCAGAGTGATTACTGTATCATCAGAGCCATATTTATTCAGTCCATAGATATATTCATACATAATGATAATGGCTTGCTTTCTTAAAAAATTCAAAAATCAGAAAAATTACAGTTTGATGTTGATATTTATTTAGCATATAATCACAAGAGGTTTTACAGTTGTAATGAATTAACTGTAATGCATCACAGTAATCACCCCCAACAAATTCTTCACTAGAATGAGGGAGCAAATTTTAGTGGAATACACATGTGGTGATCTAAATCTTCAAAAACAAAGCAAGTTTTCATCCATTTAATCTACCAGCTTTATGTTTAGCTGCAACTAGGGCTGTCAATCAATACAAATATTTAATTGAGATTAATCCTAGATTGTCCGCAATTAATTGCAAATTAATCACACATTTTTTTATCTGTTCAAAATGTACCTTAAAGGGAGATTTGTACCAACATGGGAGTGGACAAATATGCTTGCTTTGTGCAAATGTATGTATATATTTATTATTGGAAATCAATTAACAGCACAAAACAATGACAAATATTGATTATCATAAGGTGGGCATGTCTGTAAAGGGGAGACTCGTGGGTACCCATAGAACCCATTTTCATTCGCACATCGTGAGGTCAGAGGTCAAGGAACCCCTTTGAAAAATCGCCATGCCAGTTTTTCCTCCCTAAAATGTAGCGCAAGTTTGGAGCAATATTTAATCTCTTTCGCTAGTAGCAAGCTAGTATGACATGGTTGACACCAATGGATTCCTTAGGTTTTCTAGTTTCATATGATACCAGTATCTTCACTCTAGCTTTAAAACTGAGCCCGCGACTATCTCCGGAAGATCGATTGCGTTAAAGACATTAATGGCGTTAAAACGAATTTTATCTCGTTAACTTTGACAGCCCTATAGCTGCAACATAAAGTATGGAATAAGAATAATGGTCCTACGGTCATAATTTATATCCTTTTTTTCCTTTTGCAGATTTGAAGGAGATGTGTGAGCTGCTGGGGACCGAGCAGTCGGTGCTGGAGAGAGCGTTCAGCTACCGCACGGTGGAGGCTAAGCTGGAGAAAGTGTCCACCACCCTGAATGTGGCCCAGGTCAGAGGGAATGTCTTGTACCAGTTATGCCAATGCGTATCTGCCCTACTTGAATTGACATTAACACACACACACACACACACACACACACACACTCACAGGGCATAAAAAGATAAAGGGCCATTTCTTCCCCCTGACTTGCTCCGCTGGCTGCCGCCTCTCATCCATGTCAATGCAACATGAAAACCTCTCCATTATAGATAAGCCCGATTCCTCCTGGAAATTCAAATGTAGGTCATGTTTTAGAGGTTAGTGAGTTCACTCTCCGACTTTTCATATGACGTAGATGCTGCAGACGTGGGCCCTGAGAATTAACCTGACCTCAGAATAATGTTAAGTCACGGTTTGCTTTCATGATTCAGTGAATGCTTGAGAAGGTTGTCTTTCTTTTCCTACATTTATTTTAACTGTTGGAAACTCCAGTATTAGCCTTTCGGATTTTTCCTGGTATTTTTGGGTATGTAGAGTGAAAATGAATTCATGTATTTTCATCATCAGTTATGTGTGTCTACTTACAGGCCTACTACGCCCGAGACGCCCTCGCCAAAAACCTCTACAGTCGTCTGTTTAGCTGGCTAGTTACCAGGATCAACGAAAGCATTAAAGTAAGTCGTGTCCAGAATATATTTTATTTTGTGTCAGCTTTATTTTTCAACATTTTTCACGCTAGGTTAAGCCAGCTTTGTGATTTTTTAATAATGACAATATTGTCTCCCTGCAGGCACAAACTAAAGCTCGCCACAAGGTCATGGGTGTGCTTGACATCTATGGCTTTGAGATATTTGAGGTAAGACAAAAGGCCGATCAAACCCACTCTCCTTTGTTCTAAGCCACAAGGACAGCATCTGACCACCCAAAACATTTTATTACATTTAAAAGGATTTAGCCTCGGGCTGTTTGCGTGCGTGTCCCGCTACCTGTGTGAGGAGCTTATCAACTAGAACCGTGGGCTGATAAAAGCACATTCAGATCAGATTAGTTCAGCTTTATTGCTCCCGTGGGTGAAATTATTTTGGTTGCAAGGTGATTTCAGCACTAAAATCTACATTTCAAAGTCAAAAAATGGCAACATTAAGGGACTGCACGACACATAATACACCCTGTCAAAGATATTACACAGTAAACAGTATGTCTCGGATACCATAGCTGCATTGCAATAGGGTCGTATGGTTCCATTATGTTAACTACAGGGATGCATGTGCATGCAAACACATGCAAGGCAGAGTTTGAGTGCACATTAAGACTAAATGGTTGATGCTTGATGCCTTCACTCCCCATACCCCCTCATATGTTCATGTCTTTTTCATATCCCTGCTTGTTCACCCCCATTCACTCTCAAGTCCTTCCTCTCCTCTCACTGTTGTGTGTTGTTTGTCCTGGGTCCCCAGGATGGAGTAAGTAATACCTCCTGCACCGGCCTGTTTGCTGTGCCAGTGTGCATGCTGTGATCTAAACTCTAAGCGACTTAATTCAGCTCCTCATTTAAAGACGATTCAGCGCTCCCGGTGTGCAGCATAGCCACGCGACTGAAACGATGCGAAAGAAGCCTTTGCATCGTTTGAATCATGACATGACACTTAGTTTGCCAGTTTATTAGGTGCACCCAGCTACAACCAATGCAGTGTAATACAGCAGCCCTGCAATAAACTCTATACATTCATGAAGGTTGCTGTATGATGCTCAGCTTTTAGAGAGGTGTAATGGTCATTTCGGTAACTGTAGTTTGCGGTGCTGTTGAATTGTTTTGCATTATACTGAGAGTAATATTTTGTCCATCCCATTTATATCAACGAGGGTAGACTAAATGCTGTTTTAGAAGGATTGATTTATTGCAGGGCTCTTGTAATGTAGTGCATTAGTTTTAGCTAGGTGTACCTAATAAACTGGCTTTGTTGCCGCTGTATTGAATGTCTGTGGTTTCTGGTTATAAACAGACATTAGTTTAAAGAAATAGTTGACTATTTTGGAACATATGCTTATTCTCTTTCTTTCTTTCCAAGAGTTAGATGAGAAGATTGATACCACTTTGTCTGTACGGTAAATATGAAGCTACAGCCAGCAGCCTGGCAACAGCTACTGCCAGTTGGCTTAGCTTAGCATAAATACTGGAAACGGGGGGAAACAGCTAGCCTGGCTCTGTCTGAAGGTAACACGAACTGTCTACAGCACCTCTGAAGCTCACTTTAACACGTCCCAAGATAACAAAATGGACTATTTCTTGGCTGGGGGGCAATAGGGCTGGAGTCGCGTCATCACCGTGAGGTTGCCTGGCAACCAGTGGAGTTACTGCAACCAGCCAAGAAATGATCTGGCACATTAACCCCCTTAGGCTTTTATACAGATTAAACAAATGAGAAATAACCTATTAATTGGTGAGTTTAAGAGGCGCTCGTAGGCAAATCCAGGCTAGCTGTTTCTTCCTGCCTCCAGTTTTATGCTAAGTTAAGATAATAGTCTGTTAACTGTAGATAGACATGTTTATTGTTCAGACAACAATGATCTAACTCTGTGAAAGAAAGTGAATAAGCTTATTACCCAAACTATAACTTTAACAGAGAAGGATTAGGCTGATGCTCTGGGATGTTTTGGTAGTCTAGAGGTCATTTAACAAACTAAGAACTAATTGAGAACAATAAAAGGTGTTAATTTATTATGACAAGATGAGTGTATGGCAATTTCGTGACCTTGAACGTCTGCCATAATATACAGGAAAGATTTAGCAAAAGAAATTGTAGAATTTCAGGCCAGTCGTCCCTGTAAGTATGGCAAGCCAGTGTACTTTCTTTTCACCTGGAATTGTTGTTGATTTAATCTTGTAAAACATAATATTAAATGCAAGGACTTTCGCCTACCCTTGGGGCAAGTGAATCAACACCTCTGAGAAATGAGACCATTATCTTCAAACACAGTTTTAAGATGGAGGCTTCTCCAAGCTGCTATAAACCACTTGTCATAAAAGAGCTCAGGTGCAGATGAAATATTTTTAGGGTTACAAGTCATATTTCAGTCTGGTGTCTGCTGCCACTGGGGTATAGAGATGCTATTGAGTGTGCTCGTGTGTGTGTTTATTAGGGGTGAAGACGACCTTTTGGTTTCTCAGTAAAAGGAAATGAACATTAATAACTGATGTCTCTCGAGGCTATATGTTCTGTTTCCTGGTCGCTGAGAAACCTTGCTGTGTCTTTCACTCTGAGCTCTGAGACTAAACATGCTGCTCTAACCACTGCTGTGTCCTTAGCTAATGGATGTTAACCTAACCCAGCACATACTGTAATAGGGCCGTCTGCCAAGAAGCATGACTCACCACCCGATGGTCATAATTGACATCAATAATAATTGAGAAACGCGGAGAGTAAAAACGGTCGAGGCTTTTTAACACTCCGTCAATGTTTAATGAAGTCTGTGACAATTTACGGGAACTTGTTCCGATAAGGGTTTATCATCATGAGGTGCACCACTAACATTTAACAGTATCAGTTGTTCACTGTCCAGATTGATTAAATGTTTGATCAGCGATGGTTGTCAAAGTTGACGAGGTAGAAGGAGAGAGCTGCAGGTTATAGTTTGTTCAAGCTGATTATTACCCGTATAATATATCGGATGCTTTTTTTCCACAGCACAAAAGGTCAGATGAGATCAGGGTTTTATTTTAAAGACCTTTTCTCTTCACTGGATGTAACTTCAAACACTATTGCATGGCCAGTTTAAATAGTCAGAATTGAGTTTGCAGGTTTTGAAAATGTGATCGTGGATGTAGTTTTCAGATCCAATTCACTACATCTTATCTTTATACTAAATCTAAATTCCAGGAACCTTCTTTGGTCTAAACATACTGTAACCTCTCCTTATCGATGGCACGACCATCCTCTTTAATAAAAACACTGCAGGAAATTGATGGACACGGCAAAAGTTTGCAAAGATGTGACCATGCTCGTGAATGTTTCCTGAGAAGAAAGAATGCAGCCATAGCTTTGAGAAACAAAGAAAATGAAACAGGAGTCATGGTTTATGAAGAACAGCAGAAACAACAAAAAACAAGCTCAGAAGTTTAATAAGTTCTGTAATATAACCGTTACTAGAGCAGTGCCCGTTCGGAGCGCGTGCCTGTCCAGAACAAGCCGATTGCTTGGTCCCCAGAAGTGCTGCTTACAGCGTTGTCGAGAACCGCGGTATGGCTGCTTGTACCCACCAACAGTGAAGTTGATTGGATGAACAGTTTGAGATATGCGGAGGGCAGTCATACAGTACATACAAGGACAGACAGACAGAGAATACATCCTTTATAGATAGTTAGATGATGATGCTACAGCGCCACCTATTGGCCAAAGGGCACCAGATTTGCCATGGTCACTCAGACATGATATTTACACATGTCCACCAAATGTGCTCCCAATAGCACAACAAGTTCAGGAGATATGACATTTTTTGTAATATAAGCCCAAAGTTTGCAAAAAATTGTCAGCCAAAACATAAAGTTCATTGTTATAGCGCCACCATCTGGTCAAATTGCGTCACATTCAACACTGCTCTCCCTTGGGACTCTCACAATACAACCGCCATGTGTGAAGTCGATCGGATTAGCGGTTCTGGAGATTTTTGAAGGACATACCGAAAGACAGACAGACAGAGATTTCGCCTTTCCCTATTGTAGTAAAAAAAAAAAAAAATAGCCATTTCACTGACAACAACATAGAGCAACAATGAGTTTGCAAGGACTCCACATGTTGACAATAGCTGGAACTAATTGTTTTTTCTCCCGTTGCTGCCTCCACAGGAAAACAGCTTTGAGCAGTTCATTATCAACTACTGCAACGAGAAACTGCAGCAGATCTTCATCGAGCTGACCCTGCGTGAGGAGCAGGAGGAATACATCAGAGAGGTAAGCTTGTATACTCACGTTCACACTAGGGCTGCCAATCGATTCAAATATTTAATCACGATTAATCGCATGATTGTCCATAGTTAATCGCAAATTAATCGCTTAATTTTTATGTGTTCAAAACGTACCTTAAATCGAACTTTGTCAAGTATTTCATACTCTTATCAACATGGGAGTGGACAAATATGCTTTCTTTATGTAAATGTATTTATAGATTTATTATTGGAAATCAATTAACAACACAAAACAATGACAAATGTCCAGAAACCCTCACAGGTACTGCATTTAGCATAGAACATAATGCTCAAATCATAACATGGTAAACTGCAGCCCAACAGGCAAAAACAGCTGTCAGTGTGTCAGTGTGCTGACTTGACTATGACTTGCCCCAAACTGCATGTGATTATCATAAAGTGGGCATGTCTGTAAAGGGGAGACTCGTGGGTACCCAGAGAACCCATTTTCATTCACATATCTTGTGGTCAGAGGTTGAGGGACCCCTTTGAAAATGGCTATGCCAGTTTTTCCTCGCCAAAATTTAGCGTGCGTTTTGATCGTTATTTAGCCTCCTTGTCATACTAGAAACAAGCTAGTATGACATGGTACCAATGGATTCCTTAGGTTTTCTACTTTCACATGATACCAGTATCTTCACTCTAGCTTTAGAGCCCGCTACCTAAAAATTGCAATTTGCGTTAAAGAAATTAGTGGCGTTAAAAGGAATTTGCGTTAACATGCTATCATGTTAAATAACAGTCCTAGTTCACACACAATCCATAGTGGATATTAAGATAAATTACCCATCATGCCCAGACTGTAACCCTTGAAACCCTCTCTCACCTGCAACTGTACATCTACATCATTCAACATGTCCGCACTCAATTAGTCGTGTTGACAGTTCATCATCGCAATCCCCTGCAGCGTGATCCCAACCTCGTCGCGTCACTCATCTCTTTAACCTCTCGTGTTATTTCGGCTAAAATCTGCATTCTTGCCCTTTTTACCCAAACACACATTTCTACTTCATTTATGTCTCCTGTCCCCGTCTCTGTCGTCCATCACACTCTGAGTTTATTCTCTCTCCCCGTCTCCCCTCTGCGAAGCATCGGGGACGGAAGTGATCCCTCACTCTGGCGAGAGTAAACACTCCCCGTTGTTAAGCTCTGTTTGTTTTCAGAGCTCTATGTATGTGAGAGACCCCCCCCACACCCCTTCCCCACTAACACCACCACCAATGATATTCCACTGCTGGCTTATATCCAGTATACTGCATGGGAAAATACCACAATGCTGGAGAAAGGAGGGAGGACCACCAATCAGGATTGTGTCAGATTAAGCCACGCCTTCTTTGCGGGGGGGGGGGGGGGGGGGGGGGGGGGGGGGGGGGGGGGGGGGGGGGGGGGGGGGGGGGGGGGGGGGGG
>CAKAOH010037663.1:0-34913 GCA_916701665.1 Sebastiscus tertius | reverse complement strand
CTGTTCCCTGAGGGCAACCCAGCTAAAGTCAACCTGAAGAGGCCGCCGACCGCTGGATTCCAGTTCAGAGCATCAGTGGGGACGCTGATGAGGAACCTGCAGACCAAGAACCCAAACTATATCCGGTAAAGTCCCGTTATTCATACGGAGATTATATCAGTTATTAACCCGCCAGTCCAGGATATTGTTGTGAGTTTGTGTTGTTGTTTTTTTTTGTAAATGTTCAGTAACTAAAATGGAATATCCTCCATTGTCAACTATTTTGATAATCGATTAATCAGTTTGAGTAATTTTTGAAGAGAAAAAGTCAAAATTCTCTGATTCCAGCTTCTTAAATGTGAATATTTTCTGGTTTCTTTACTCCTTAATTGACAGTAAATTTAATATCTTTGGGTTGTGGACAAAACAAGACATCTGAGGACGTCATCTTGGGCTTTGGGAAACACTGATCCACATGTTTCACCATTTTCTGACATTTTATAGACCAAACAACTAATCGATTAATCAAGAAAATAATCAACAGATTAATCGACATTGAAAATAATCGTTAGTTGCCCTATTAACTTGCCAATAACTTCAACAATGCATCTTTAGAATCCATTCAAAAAAAATGACGAGGAGTGTAGTTGTTGAACAATTCAGTAATCAACCTCGGTGTGAACAACCTCTCTCTTTGCTCCCCAGGTGCATCAAGCCCAATGACAAGAAGGCCTCCCACATCTTCACCGACTCTCTGGTCTGCCATCAGGTGCGCTACCTGGGCCTGATGGAGAACGTCCGTGTGAGGAGAGCGGGCTACGCCTTCCGCCAGGCCTACGAGCCGTGCCTGGAGCGCTACAAAATGCTCTGCAAACGGACCTGGCCTCATTGGAGAGGACCTGCCAGGTAATGCTGGTGTTTATTCTGAAGCACTGTTTTGGGGTAGAGAGGGAGTTGAGAAAGGGCTTCTTGTCACTGGAAGGTTGCCAAAACAAATCCCTCCTATAGGTCTTTGTGAGAAAATGTGAGAGTGTGGAAACTGAGAAACACAAACATAGGCGTCTTTAACTAAAGGCACTGAGCCTCAGACTACTCCCAGTGGAGGGACTGTGACCAGCACTAATAGACTGCAGTTTGAGTGGTCAGCTCCCAGGTGTGATTGTGTGGAGCTGTGCGAATGTGAAGCAGGTTATTGCTGGAAAAGGGCTTAGATAGCTTTCCCTGGATAAATAAAGGATCAGCGGGGGGGGAAATAATCAGCTGAACTTGCCAACAGTTTACTCAACATGCTGACATACAGTATATCTTTATATCAGGGCTGTCAAAGTTAACGCGATAATAGCGTTAGCGCAAATTCGTTTTAACGCCACTAATTTCTTTAACGCATTAACGCAACTTGCGATTTTTAGGTTATAGCGGGCTCAGTTTTAAAGCTAGAGTTAAGATACATACTGGTATCATATGAAACTAGAAAAGCTAATGAATCCATTGATACCAACCATGTCATTCTAAATAATGCTCCATTTTGGTGAGGAAAAACTGGCATAGCGATTTTTCAAAGGAGTCCCTTAACCTCTGATCTCAAGATATGTAAACGAAAATGGGTTCTATGGGTACCCACGAGTCTCCCCTTCACAGACATGCTCACTTTATGATAATCACATGCAGTTTGGGGTCAAGTCATAGTCAAGTCAGCACACTGTCAGCTGTTGTTGTCTGTTGGGCTTCAGTTTGCCAGTTTGTATGCTAAATGCAGTATCTGTGAGGGTTTCTGGACAATATGTGTCGTTGTTTTGAGTTGTGACTTGATTTCCAATAACAAATATATACACACATTTGCATAAAGAAAGCATATTTGAAATCTCTCTTTGTCTTTATCTGTACATTTTGAACAGATAAAAAATGTGCGATTAATCACGACTAACTATGGACCATCATGCAATTAATCACAATTAAATATTTTTATCGATTGACAGCCCTACTTTAAAGATATAGTAGTAGTAGATTACTGTTACACAACCTGTAGTTTATTATGCACGCCTGAGGTGGATGGTTTAATATTTCATAGCTCTGACCCAACCAAAGCTAACTGACTTCATATTGTTAGTATAACAAAAAACAAAGAACAGTTCTGACTCTTCATGTTCAAATGTTCATTTATCTATTCTAGAAAATTACATCTAAAAACTTCACAAACATAATTTGGCTTTTATAGAGCGTTTTGCTTAAGAATTCAAATTAATGCTTTGACATAATCTGACAAATCAAACACGTCTTAAATAGTCAATACAAAAATAAAGGCTTTTATAGAACCTAAAACCTGCGGTCTGCAGATGTTTTTTTCCCGTGAACCAGAGTGTATTTCACTGTGTTTCTGAATAATATATGATATATATATATTAATAATAATTATTATTATTATTAATATATATATATATATTAATAATAATTATTATCAATAATAATTATTATTGTTATATAATATATTTAATATTTAATAACAATATGATAATAAATATATATATTTAATATTTAATATATATATATAAATATATATTAAATATATATTTATCCCTACACATACAGTTTCAGGTATTTGCAAACACCAAATGAAGCTCCTCTCAGCAGCAGTCTTGTCACACACTGTACCAGTTGTTGTGCAGAAATAAACCATTCCCTCCTTGAGCCACAACATGTTGAGACATTTCAACCTTTATCTGTCTCCTTCGTTCCATATCAGCCAGACTTGCGTGCCCCATCCTCTGTGCTGGTAAAAGCACTGATTCCTATCTGCTCTACCACGCGTTGGTATCTTGTTGTTCAGCCATCCCTTTGTGCTTTGTGCAGTTTCCCTATTCCCTCCTTCCACATGTTTCTCTGGATTTGTTTTGCTCTCCTTTTAATCATTTGTTTCTCCAAACTCTAAATCCGCAGTGCTCTTCTCCCTTGTGTCCAAAATCTTCCAACTACTTCTATACAGTTGCTCTTATGTTGTTCATGGCCAGTTGAATGTCAAGTATGGTTTGGACAACCCATCTGACCCTTCTGGTTCTCCATAGGGAAGGAGTGGAGGTGCTGATGGCCGACCTCCAGGTCCCAGCAGAGGAGTTCTCCTACGGGCGCTCCAAGATCTTCATCAGGAACCCAAGAACGGTAGAAAACAGCACTTAACTACGTTTTGTAGACAGTTTTGACATCTGCTGTGTACTGCGGCAGATCAAGCTGTGTTTGAATGTCTAAAGGTTGAATCCAGAGCGCTCAGCCGCCCTGTTTTCTCACAGTAAGATGTTTGTAAAGCACGGTGGGCTGCACTCGGAGCCCCCTCTTCAGCAATTAGCATGCAACCACCAGAAAAAAACCCACATGGTTTCACTTAGCCGTCCCATCTAACATGGGAAATGAGCGTCTTTACTCTAGGCTCCTCAACTGCTCAGGCCTGCAGCGTTTCAATGGACTTTCTCCCCACCCAGCGAAAACACCAACAAAGCTTGGAATAACATGATCTCATAGTGGGAGAATTTTTTTTCTTCGGTAATTGCGTTTTTTCTATCGGATCAACTTATCTGCCTTATATATCTGCAGCTGCGAAATCACTACATAGAGTCTAGTTAAGTAGATTTTAATCCACGTTTCCAGACAGTATTTCTTTTGGCTGTTAATTCAACGCAGCCACGCCTCTATTTTAATTATCAAGGTTTGGAGAAATTCTTGTCATAAAACTTGGAACAAGATGTGGAGTTCATAATGAAGCTCTTGGAGAACACTATTTATTATTTTTTTTATGATTGTTTAAGATTGTTGCATTGTATAGTCTTTTTTTTGTTTTTCTAATTTTGTATCGCATATGTCATGTGCTATAAAATACATTACATACATTTAATATATATTTTTTATTTTATTGTTTTATTTTTGTATTCTTATCAGTTTTATTTATTATATTAATATTATTATTAATGTTAATAATAATATAATAGTAGTAGTTATTAGTAGTAGTAGTAGTAGTAGTAGTATTAAAAAAAAATTCTCCTCCCTTATTTCAAATACTTTGTTTTTTTCAATTTACCGTTACTATCTGTTATTATATGTACATATTATTGTATTTGTTAGGGTTTAGTTTGTTGTACTAATTTTTCTTAAGGAAACCATAAAAAGCATGATTCAAAAAAGTTAATGAGTTAAGAAGTTAGGCGTTGAGAAATTTGTTTTTCCAATGTTTATGCAAAGTAGTGATAAAAAAAAGACCCACGATATGCAGCCCGCAGATGAACAAACAGCAGGACAATAAAAAGTTGTACTCACATCCCTGCTGAAGATAAGTCGATTCAACTAGGTCGGTTTTTTTATTGTCTCGCTGTGAGCCCAGGCAGGAAAGGGTTACTTTCCCCCCCTGCAGATAGATTGGACTTTGTGCGTGATATCGCTGAATCAGTATTTGCTCAGATAAAAAAAAAACACTTCTATTGATCTCATAGAGGGAGGAGTTTGGTTCAGGGACAACTTTGCTTTCCGTATGATCTTATAACAGAGGTTAAAAAGACACTGTCCTTGCCAAAAGAAAATTGATGTTGATTATTAACAACTGACATCACACTGTATGTGGAGTAAGGGTGTTTTCCTGTTCCCTTATGCAGCTCTTCTTCCTGGAGGAGAGGAGGAGGCAATGCCTGCAAGACCTGGCCACACTCATTCAGAAGATCTACCGTGGCTGGAAGTGCCGCAGCCACTTCCTGCTGCTGAAGAAGAGTCAGATAGTGGTGTCGGCATGGTACCGCCGATACGCGGTGAGGGCTCTTTAGGGGAAATGCTCAAAATCACACACAAAGCAAAAACAAACAGATTGACAGATGGCACTGATGCATGAAGTGTAGTTAATTCCCTATTTTTGTTTTTCCTTTTTCTCATCTCACAGCAACAAAAGAAATACCAGAAGATCAAGAGCGCCACCACCGTGGTGCAGTCCTACACCAGAGGATGGCAGGTGTGCACCTCCCCGTGAATTCACTCGATTTAGGACGCCATGCAGAAATCAGAAAAAAAAAAAAAACACAAATGTTTGCTTGTTATATTTCCATCAGGCCCGCAAACTTCTGAGAGAGCTGAAATATCAGAAGAGATGTGAAGAGGCAGTGACCACCATCTCAGCCTTCTGGCACGGCACCCAGGTACTGACACATGAAAGTGCAGAGGGATATCAGAGAGGGAGGTTTTTACCTCCACGCAGCATCAGCCTGGGTTTGATACCGGGCTTTTTTATTCATGTTGGGGGAGAAAAAGCTGCTCTTGAAGTCTTAACAGTATTTCCTTAAACACTTGATTTTTCATCTTATGCAGTGTTCCTGCCTGATTGCCCCACCAGTATTACAAAAAAAATCTGTTCTTTAACAAAGCTCTCCTTGATGTTATTGCTGCTGTTTCTCCCTTTGGTGCTGCTTCTTTTGCTGATCACACAACTTGCCACTTCTCTTTTTCTTCCCCCTCTCCTTCCCCTCCTCACTCCTCCTTTCCTTTCTCGATTCTTTTTCCTTCTCACATCCTCAACCTGTCGTACCTAACGCCCACCACGTCCCACCAGGCTCGGATGGAGCTGAGGCGTCTAAAACAAGAAGCGCGGAATAAACACGCTGTGACAGTAATTTGGGCATACTGGCAGGGAACCAAGGTATTTCCACCCAGCAGTAGTGTGTCTCTGTACCCAGCTGTCTTGTCATCCCTGTTCACCATGTCCCCCCCATCCCACCCTATTCCCACTATGAAAAACAGCCTAATAGAGTAGCAGCCCCCCTCTGAATGAACCTCGACCCCCGTCCTTCCGTTACCCACCGGCCTGACTAATGTGCCTCATTGTTGTTCGTCCTGTTTTCTGTTTTGTAGCTCTCACACGTAGAATTGTCTCTCTGTTGTTGGTCGTCGTGGAATATTTTATTTCTGTTATGGTGTTTGCAAACCAAAACAAGATTTCTACACACATGAAACCCAATCTTTTTTTCAACCATGCAGTGCCCACCACGCAGATGATTTTCACTGTTGTTTACTCCAGCTGTGACGTCTCTTTTTAATATACCGATATGCCGACAGCAAAATGAATAAGCGGGGAATTATGTCAATACGACGGCACATATGTTGCCACTTTATAAAAACCTCAGTGGCTGCGTATAATCAAAAGCCACTGTGCAGACTTTGTAGTCTGCATGTATAACATCTTATCAGCATTTACTCAACAGCGTTATCGTTTAACATATCCTTGGGTGTTAATGATCAATATTTTATTTCATGGTTTCACAGCCTGCCGATGACTATCACTTCTGACTCATTATAGATACCGTTAAAGATTATTCGGCGTTGTGTGCGGACTTTGTTCTTTAGGAAACATAAATGCTTCATCTTTTATGAAGCTCTAGATAACATTATGATAATCCACACTCTCCCACTGTTTTCCTCTAAAGCCCGAGAGTCACAAAACGTGAGCGCCGCTGAGAGCTTGCTCCGCATGTTGATGTTCACCTCCCCATCTCTTGACATCCTTTGTTGTCTTCCGTCAATGTTTCCTCATAATGCCTTTTTTCCACACCTACTCAGTACCTCTCCTGGGACAATTAAGTTTTGATTGTCACTGAAATTAACCTCCCCCGCAACTGCCACCGCTTTCCATCAGGCCCGGAGAGAGCTGCGTCAGCTGAAGGAGGAGGCGAGGAATAAACATGCCGTATCGGTCATTTGGGCCGGCTGGCAGGGCACCAAGGTATTTGGGAAGCCTGTTGACTTGACTTGCCGTGACTTGCCGCCTCCATCGACCCTCCCCTCCCATCCCATCCCACCCACCTCCCCCCAAAAAACAAAATCTCAACATACCCATCATTCTGCTCAACCCAATCCAAGCATTTCATGTACCATGTAAGGCAGTTTACCACACACCCTCTCACATATACACCCGTCCACTGGATGCTGTAGTGAAAGGACGATGGCCGTTTTAACCGAAGCCTCTCTTTACAGCTCAGTCTGACAGGTGATATTATCATTTTGCTAATGTAAGTGACTCAAGGTTACATTGGCAAACCCATTTCCTGTAAGATAACAGTCACACACACACACCAGGGCCAGATCAGGTCATGTTTTGAGTGTGTTTTCAGCTTCTTTCCTCCAAGGTCCATGCCTCACCAGAGCATGCTGCCTGCCCTCTGCATGACTTCTTCCTTCTTGTGTAGTTAATGCATGTTTACTCTTTGCATCGCAGTGCTGTTTGTCTTTTTTTTTTTTTTTTTTTTAGATGGAACTGTTTGGATCCTTTGAGGTGACCTCTGCTGCCTGCGTTGTGACTTTTGCTCTTAAAGTCCCACTAAAAAAAAGTCTGTTTCCGTTCCAGAAGCTCCCATCTGATAAATGTGCGCCAAAATTTGTTTCTGAAGTCGGGAGCAGTAGAGCTGTACTTTTTACAGTCTCTCCATGGTCACACAGTGCTGGTGTGCAGTGCATACATGTGTGTGTGCGTGTGTGTGTGTGTGTGTGTGTGTGCGTGAATTTGATGTTTGCTGACCTCAGGCAAAACAATGTCTCCCTCTTCTTCCTCTCATCTTCTGTTGCTTCATTTGTTCCCGCTCTCTCTGTGTCTTCCCGCCCACCCCCCTGAACAGGCTCGCAGGGAGCTGAGGAGACTGAAGGAAGAGGCCAGGCGTAAGCATGCTGTCGCTGTGATTTGGGCCTACTGGCAGGGACTCAAGGTACCTACCAGCCCCACGGCGCAGCCATCGCCAAGTCTACCACCTACTCATCACCCCCTGACCCTCTTCATCCTCCTCAACCATCTGCTATATGCCAGCTTCTACAGGAAGCCAGTCACTCCTATCATGTACCACGATAGCATTGTTTTAGATCCCAGAAGTTATGCACATTGGAACATGAGTAGTTACCCGTGTTTATTATACATCAACTTCTGTTGCAAATCCCATCATCAAAACAATACAGCTTTTGGTTTTATGCATAATAAACAGAGAATTATGCTAGACCACCGCAACATATAGGACTTCTACAAAGATTACAAGACCACAAGACTCTTATCCAATTTTTGCTATTTGGAATAATTATATCACATAATCTTTTTTTTTTGACTGTTTTCCTCCAATATGGAAATCCCAATTCCCATTGCAGTGCACTCCTTGTGGGACTTGCAGGACTTACTGTCCTTCAACATTTCCCCCCGCGTCACCTGTGCGGCACAGAGAAATGTGTTTAATGCAGTAACTGTGATCTCATCTTAAAGGGGTAGTCCACCTAAAGCAAAATCTTTCTAGCCATGCAGATGGTTTTATTTGAAGAGGTTTTGAGACTTCTTCCGCCACTGTGAAATTAATATTATTTGAAACACTCAATACATTGAAAAGTTGCATTTTAAACAATGAAACCAGGCCCTGGTTACTCAAAATAATCCACAGCCCTCACATCGACAATTTTCATTAGAATAGTTTCTTTAGTAGGAAATGGTTAGCAAAGATGTGACAAGGTAGTTTAAAGGTGTTATTGATAACATTGATAACATTCAGCCACTAGATGTCGCACTCTCCCTCCCCTGTTCCATTGTATTTACTTCACAACAAGTCGCTGTCAAGCACTTACCATCAATCTCAGCCATTTATCCGTTATTTCCACACTAACTGACGACACAGATACCAAATGACACCAGCGTTGTTTTACTATTGACTCACAAGCCTTGTTAGAAGTGGGAACCAAACGTCCGATATCTTCTACAGAGATGAACAAAACATTAATTTTGTACCTGCCAAAACATTTTAAATGATTAATTCCCATTTATAATATTTTTTTTTCAGGAAAAGCCATGCTTTTATTTTGCACCTTTCTAAAGAGTCTGTGGATATATTATTTTCAAAAAAAATATTTGTCTACATAAAAATGTTATCAATTAGACCTTTAAGGTTAACTCCCTCCCGTGATCCCACAGTTCTAGGTGCATTTGAGATAATTATTTAGATACAGCTGCTTATTTTCCTCTTTTTGGTATTTAATGCTGAAGATTTAAACCAACAGAGCCTGACTGACACGACAGAGGCTGTCTGTCTCTCTCTCTCTGATCTGTTCTTTTCTAAACGTCTCCCTCTGTCGGCTTCCTCTGCATCTGTGCAACTAACCCAATATAAAGCGGCGCCGCTTCGTGTACCCAACAGTATTTGTTTCACTTGTTATTTCTTTGTATCTAGGTGTGTAAAGTGTGTGTGTGTGTGTGTCCTACTTTGTGGTGCTTATCTGTTGCGTGTCTCTCTGGTTTTTACCAGAATAACTGTCGTCCCACTGGTCATTTGTTTCAATGTTAATCTCTTCATTGTGTTAATTGACCACAATGCACCTGTTCACATCTCAATTTGTGCAATTAAGGTCAGCCTGAAGGTCATTTGTCATAACCATCATTGACTCTTCGGTAATTACAATCCAGTAATCGCTGTAATTTTAATTAATTCCAGCAGCTCGGAGTTGACTTTGTCTGTTCCAGGTGTTCGTTGTTTGTGACTAACCAAACGTCTGTTGTTCTAGTGCGCCGTCTGTGTATACTGTCATCCTCCTATCAGTGTACTCCTTTTCTTTCCTGTGTCACATCAAACTAATGGGTGGCAGGAGGTGACTGACAGTTTGTTTATTCTTTCCCTTATTTCTGCAAAAGGTCCGCAGAGAGTACAGAAAATTCTTCAGGGCAAACGCAGGCAAGAAGATCTATGACTTCACCATCCAGAGAATTGTAAGTAGGACTTGAATATTTTTGAAAGTGAGAAAAATCTGTTTAGACAGGACGGCAATCCAGGCACTCCAACATATTAAAACAAATGGCAAACGAGGATGATATTATAATAAAAAACCCTTTATTATAGTGGCTAAATCATTAAAAAAGCCACCATGTTCGTTTTAAGCCCTGATGAAGACCTACAGAGGTCTAAACATGTTGGCTTTTTCAGTTAATTAGCCACTATAATAAAGGATTTTTAATATATTTCTTTCCTCATTTACCAATATTTTCAAGTGCCTGGATTGCCTTCCTGTCTATCAGGACTTGAATATTTGCTTGCTCGAATAAATGCGTAAAAACAGAAAGCATTGTTCTCATTGTGTGAGAAAAAGAAACATTTTCTTTTGATGTTTTTCATCAAAGATTTGCTGGAATGTAATCAATCTACATTTATGTCTGTTTTGTCCAGATGCAAAAATACTTCCTGGGCCTGAAGAGCACCATGCCCTCCATGTCACCCATAGACAAGAGCTGGCCCGCCAGGCCTTACCGCTTCCTGGAGGGAGTCCACACAGAGCTGCGGAGAATCTTCCATCTCTGGAGGGTCGGTCACAAATAACCAGAGCGCCTCTCTCTTCTTTCTGTCCCTTTCAACCATATTTAATTCTTCTCTCATTTCATGATTCATACTGTGAATATTGCCTAATGCACACCTGGTAGACAGGTGGGTAGTAGAATGATGTGAGCATTATGGTCATCGACTTTAGTCAAGCATTCAACTCACGATATATATAAAACAAAATCAGAGCCACAGGCTGCAACAACCAATCACAAAAAGGTCAAATCAGTACAGAGAATGAGACAAGAACACACTAGAAACCTGAAAATAGAAACCACTGGATAGGCAAAAGAGTACATTTACTTTATTTACTGTATTTGAGTACAATTTTGACATACTAGTACTTTACCTGAGTATTTCCATTTTCTCATACTTTCTACTTCTACTCCATTACATCTCAGAAGGAAATATTGTACTTTTTACTCCACTAAATGTATTTGACAGTTATAGTTACTTGTTACTTTTTACATATACAAATATATGATGCAGTACTATACTACTAATCTACCCAGTAGTACACAGAGTATCTAAAAGTGGATCCACATTGACGAACTACAACATTAAAATGCTCATACATGTATTTGTTAGTGATAAAAACGGAGTACCGGTAATCTAAAAGAAGAATTAACCCCTCTAAGGGAAAAAAAAATTGATATATAATATTCTATAAATAACATAACACCTGAAAGGAGCCATTCTGCATAATGAGTATTTTTACTTCTGATACTTTTAATACATTTTGCTGATAATACTTCTGTTACTTGAGTAACATTTTGAATTCAAGACTGTCCTTGCAATGGAGTATTTTTCGACCATGGTATTTCTACTTTTACATAAGTAAAGGATCTGAGTACTTCTTTCATGATAGGGAAATACAAAATATGTAATATTAAATCAACAGCCCTTGTTTGAACTGCTGCTGTTATGTGTGTTCAGTGCAAGAAATACCGGAGCCAATTCACAGAGGAGAAGAAGGCGGTTTATGAGGAGAAGCTTGAGGCCAGTGAGCTCTTCAAGGATAAGAAGGCTCTCTACCCGAGCAGGTACCTGACATTCACTGTGCTCTCTGTTTCATGGTATATGAAAGTAATATCTAGATGTATAAGGAGATTAGTGAATCTCTTAATTTCAGTTAAGTGATGTGAATGTCTTTGTCTCAGCGTGAGCCAGCCCTTCATAGGAGACTACCTGGAGATCAGCAAGAACCCCAAATATCAGAAACTCAGCACCGCCGTGGATGAGAAGGTTCTGCTGGCTGATGTGGTCAACAAGATTAACAGGGCCAATGGCAAGGTAAGAAAAGATCACTCACACTACAATATGTTCAGCTCCTACACAAGCTAAATGGAGTATTGAGTCCAAAATCTAAGCTGTGATTACATCGTGACCCTGCCGTTTAGAGTTTAGCTCCACTTTTCAACACAGGCCTCGCGGAGCACGACGCTATTAAGTTGTTTTGATGGGTGTTTCACCCCGCTGTGCAGCAATCTGATGTTTTCTGACATCTTAACAACCGGCATTATTTTTGTTCCAGCAGATAGCAGACACGTCGGAACACGTGTATTGTGTTTTACTCTTAACTCTGTCCCAGTTTCAAGATCAGAGAAAAAAAAATGCACCTAAAAGGGACATTTTGGTCAAATGCTTTCACGATATTTAGAATGACAGACAGTTTCTGCTTCTGTTCGCAGGGTACGGCTCGAATCTTCCTGCTGACTAAGAAGAGCGTCGTCCTGGCTGACCAGAAGACCGGCCAGGTGAAGGCCAGCGTTCCCCTGCCGGACCTCACCAGCGTGTCGGTCAGCACACAGAGCGACGGCTTCTTTGCTCTCAAACTCAAAGAGGTGAGGGAGACCTGTTTTTAGCGCCGGTATGATTCAGTATCGATCTTCTCATCTAGCTCTCAGCAAGTAAGAGGTTTTCCCAAAATGTCGAACTACCCCTTTAAGGCCTGCTGAGACATTTAAGTCGTTAAACGGTAGTCAATTGTGCACTTGTGTTGTTAGGTTTATTGAAATATCCATGGACACTAAACTGAGAAGTTACACTAGACAGCATTTTTTGTACTCCGTGGAAGTGAGTCTGCAGTAATGTGCCTAACTTCTACTTGCTGAAGTAAATTTCCTGTTTGACTAAATGAAATTATGCTGTTTGTTTAAAAGCTTTTGGGAGATCTCTGGCTACAGGACGTACTGATTCAAAACTTCCTTTCAAAGGTTTTGTTTTTTATCGAAAATCAATGAGAAACAAAACTAATACACATCTTACAAGAGTTATGTTTTTCATGTTAACCCAACTTCAGGCACCTGGCTGACACAAAACGCAGGCTACAGCTTATCTCTTCAAAATTAATCTCAAAGGGAGATTAGTCAAGTATTTAATATTCTTACCAACATGGGAGTGAACAAATATGCTGCTTTATGCAAATGTATGTATATATTTATTATTAAAAATCAATTAACAACACAAAACATTGACAAATATTGTCCAGAAATCCTCACATGTAATGCATTTAGCATAAAAGATATGCTCAAATCATAACATGGCAAACTCAAGCCCAACAGGCAACAACAGCTGTCAGTGTGCTGACTTGACTATGACTTGCCAAAAACTGCATGTGATTATCATAAAGTGGGCATGTCTGTAAAGGGGAGACTCGTGGGTATCCATGGAACCCATTTTCATTCACATATCTGGAGGTCAGAGGTCAAGGGACCCCTTTGAAAATGGCCATGACAGTTTTTCCTAGACAAAATTTAGCGCAAGTTTGGAGCGTTATTTATCCTCCTTCATGATGAGCTATTAAGCGAAGCTATTTAACTAAAGAAATGAGTGGTGTTAAAATAAATTTGCATTAACACATTATTATCGCATTAACTTTGCCAGCCCTAATGAAAACACAAAACAAACCAAGATTGCTGTACATTAAGTTCAAGTTGGATACATAGAACAAAGATTTGAGAAGAAAATAATAGAAAAATGATGACGTCATAAGAATAATAGTTAAAATCAACACTTTTTATTTAATGTTTTTGTTGCAGTTTACTCGCATCACAGTATATAATTACAGGGGACTGAACTTTTGTTTTTTTTTATTCAACTGTCATCGTGTCATTTTGCTTCAGGGGTCGGCCTCAGCCGTCAAAGGAGACTTCTTACTCAGCAGCGAACACCTGATCGAGATCATCACCAAACTCCACCGCACCGGGACCACGGCCGCAGACAGCGAGCAGCTCAACATCGACATCTCAGACGAGTAAGAGCGCACGCACGAGTTAAATCCTGTTATTCTGGTCAAAGGACGCGATTCCACCCGGATGATGTTTAATGACGTGGCATAATGTTTCTGTGTGGCAGGTTTCTGGTGCAGTTCAAGCACGACAAAGTGTGCGTGAAATTCATCCAGGGAGCCCCCAAGAACGGAAACAGCGTGTCCTGCAAGCGCAAGAACAACCGCCTGCTGGAGGTGTCGGTGCCCACAACAGCATAAAGCAGCTCCCTCGCCAGATCTGGGGACGATTTAAAACACCGAAAACCACCAACCCACTCCAACACCGGATCTCTGGACTCAAGAACCATCACCCCAGTGCCCACCCTGAGCCGAGAAATGACAGTGCAGTTATTTGGCTTGTGTTTTTGTTTTCTCTTTGTATCAGATTTACTACGGCACCACCATAGCTGTAACCATGTGCAACTTTTTTTGGCAAAGAAAACCCTCATCTGGGTTGCATGCCACAGAAGTTTGGTAAAATGTTTCACTGGTGTTTTGTAAAACTGGTGTAAAGAGTTGGGGAAAAAAAAAAAATCTTGGTGGAGCACAAGAGATTTCTGTAAACCAGTGGCGATGTTGATAATGATTGTTCTGCCTGTATGTTGAATTAGTCTTCAGAGAATTATGAGAACTTTGTGACGAGCTCCAGCCTCAACTGGCCTTGACTCATCCATTTTTAATCTTCTCCGGCTTTAAGCAGACGGCTTAGAAATTTTGAGATGAACTGGGAACTTTTTGGGCTCGGCCCGTCGGATTTAGTTTCTCTGAAGAACTTAAAATACTGCACTTGTTTTCACCTCGGCGTAACCAAAAGAGGATGAGCTGAAAATGAATTTGATTGTATGTTTTATTTTCTATATATATATATTTTCTCTGAAACAAAGAACCAGTGGGCAGTTGAGAAGTCAAATGTAATTTGCTAGATAATTGTAAAACCACTTTTTGTATCCTCCTGTATGTGCCATTGAACAGGTCCCACGACTTGTCACGTGTACGGTGTACAAATACAAACATAGAAAAAAAACACGTAGGTGATTGATGGACCCTGTTCTTCATGACATCCTTGCCAAAAAAATGTTTGAATAGAGGGATCTTATCAACCTGTGGTGGCGATTTTCTTGTAAGTTTTGACAGCACTACACATGTGATCAACTTCCATCATTTTCCCGAGCTTTATATCTACAAAGAGTCATTGTAAACTGAATGCATATCCTTAGGATGTCATGTATGAATCAAAGAAGACCCTATCGCTTCATGAGGGACACGATTAAAGCTATTGACAAAGGCAATACAGACATCCCAGTGGGAAGAAAATCACCTTCCGTAACGTCTTCACCAGGTTCAAAGCGAAACCCCTGCTATTGATCTTTTCTGTTGTGTGCAATAAATAAAATGCTTTGTCTCGATTATTCTCCAACAAAAACCGTAGTGAGAACCCGTATAGCAGTCGCCCTCACTGTACCATACGCTGTACATAGGCTCTGTAGGCTGGAGCCCTGGCATGGACAAAGGGTTTCCTTAGTATCCTAATTTTAATTGCTGTGTTTGTGAAATAGCCGTTCTTGCCACTGCAGCTTTGAGTTATCGTAGTGCTTGACCCCCCTCTGACGTAATGTGTATTTTTCAAGGGGAAAGACCAAATATTAAGCGCACATGACCATAGATTCTTGATGTATCTGACGACCAGTTCCACCTTCTAGTACACTCACGTACACGTTTGGTGCACGTATATTTACACGCAAGCCAAATTTGATTGTCAAAGAAGAAGATTAGAGTGCTATATTTTCAAGTATACTGACTATAATCTTTTTTTTTTTTTGGATGTACTGGTTGTGGGTTTCGTACTGTTGGTTTTCTAAGTCAACCAGATTCTTCTTCTCTGGTGACTAAGAGGGAGTAACCCAGCCAAACTTGGTCTTAGTCATGTTCAGGGTACCTGGGTTTGAACGTTTTTTTGTATTTTTAAATGTCACACACGACACAGGGACGTGAGAAATCATTTGTTGCTGTCCCTCGCTGCGGGAACGATCGAGCTGAACGCCGGTATTTGATGTATTCTCTTCCTTTGGCGCTGCACAGTTTGAATGCAGTTCTGCTAAAGTGGCATCTTCCTCCCTCTCTCTTGCTCTTCTCTGTTTCGTATTTGAACAATGGCTAGAGCTGCAAAAATGATGTCTGCATTCTTGTGTGCCTAAATGTGCTGAGAGACACAACATGGAAATGTTTCAATAGAGCTCAGTGTAACATTTACAAGTAAAAGTTTTTTTTAAATTAAATAAAAATCTGTAATAAATAAATGTTATTCTGGGATTCTGTGACTCTTTTTTCTTTGCTATTGTGCTGACGTTCATTTATTCCAGCAATGCTACTTTGTCATCATCCACACCTACCCATGACTCAATACTGAATGAAGGATGCATGATGTTTCAGAAGGCTTTTTAACAGATGTAGCCCTCAGTGTGCAGGCAGAAATCAGCCATCAGATTATTGAATCTTACATTCCTGTGAGGGCCTTGGTCGCTCTTTATCAGCAGTATCAACAGGGGGGTTAGCCAGGACTGAGAAGTCTTCTGGGGGTTCCTAGCATCGAGGCTGGACGGCCAGGCCTTGTAGTCAAGCATCTGGCCAGATGTTTTCCATCACATCTGGGGAGAGCTGTCCTAGGGTTAAATTCCGCGGCTTGGGGAGAGCTGCCGGCAACAGGTCTCCAGGGAGCAGCCCTCAGATTGAGCACAGAGTGGTATAAATAGCATACCATTTTGGGCTGCCCGGTACCCGGTTCCCACCACTCTGCAGGCTGGGAAAGGAAGGAGGAGTCCCAGCCTCCCAGTGGATACTCAACCCTCAGTGGGAGCTGGAATTGTACAACGAACAATCACATATCCTGTAAAAACTGTTCAAACTGTGATTCAGATCTGCATCAAAGCAGCACAACGGGGCAATAGGTCCTTGTTGTTGCACCAGACGACCCACAGAAAAATAACATGTGTCATTTAATGACTTTTTAATATCTTGTACCAAATCACAACAAATATTTATCAAATTCCCTTTATTTATCTTATTTGATGTAGACTGGGAGGACCACTTGAAACATGCAGTTGAGTTATATTAGTGAAAGATCCTAATGATATTAACATATTACACTGAAAGATCAACATGCTGTACCATCTGACAGTGTGGGGGCATACGGGAGGTAGAACCATGCTGCCTTTGAGATTGGGTAGTCTTTGGTGACATCCAATGGAGTTTAGATGACATTACAATAAAAAGACAGAGAGGGCACTGGAGGAGGATACACAACAGAGAAAATGTCCTAAGTGGTGGCTTTTTACTGATATATAAAACCTTAATAAATGAATGATCAAGCATTAGAAAAACATTACTTGCAACTTATAAATGTGTTTATATAAATATAACTTTACTCCAGAGTTCTATATAAACTACAGAGGTGTTGCAAATATTTCTGTTTGCAATTCCCCTGGATGACAAGATACTGATTTAACTAAATTTACTCTGAAAAATAAATAAATAAATAGATAAATAAATGAATAAATAAATAAATACACAAATAAATAAAATATATTTTCTCTAATAATGCATACAAGGAATACTGAGTTAACCTTGAAGGTCTGCAGAAAGAACAATTTAAGCGGAGTCTTTCTGTGATGCTTGTTTTAATTGAATGTGTTGCAAAGCATACATGATATTCTCCTCCCTTTAGCATAGTCAGTTTGTTTGTTATTATTTTGTATCTGTTTTTATTTATTTTATGTTCGAAATAAAGTCTTTCATTCATTCATTCATTCAGTCATAGTTCACTGTTTTTTACATGTTGAGTAAAATTTAAGGCTATGAATTAAGCATCTGTAAACTGTAAATAAGATGATATACTGTGTCATTTTGTAATGCTACATTATCATTTTTGCTTTTATATTGCAAGCTAAAACTTTGAACAAATGTTTTCCTGAATAAAGTGTAGCTCAATCATTATTTCATTATGTATCAATATTTAATTTAATTGTTTGAGAACTGTTCCATCTTGTATTTAATTTATTCTATGTATGTGATACTAGGGTAGGTAGGGGACACAGGAGAGAGGAAACTGTGTTGACAAGGTTGGGGCTCTAAAAAAAACTAAATAAAACACTGAAAATGATAAAATGGGAAACACCGGGCAGGATTGTGTGAGGGATGTCAGGAAGAGGAGTCAGTAGAGCATATAGTTTTGAGTCGTAGGGAATATGAGACACAGAGAGAGAGAGATGATGAGAGACAATCTGAGGGAATTAGAGGTGCAGGAATTCACACTAAAAGGATTACTGAGCATGAGAGAGCACAGGGCAGGGTGCTGTTAGCTTTCTTAGTAGAAGGTCGTGAGCCTGGTAGATAGCTCTGGGCGTTTGCCCTTTTCTATCCATAAGCAGTCATGGATGGAGGGAGGAGAGAGGAGATGGAGGAGGAGACCACTCGGTAGAGAGGCAGCAGCTCCCATACCCGGCCAGTTGAGTATTCCTTCTTCTTCTTCTTCTTCTAACTAAAATAAAATGAAATATGAGTAACAAAACAAATAAAAACAGATAAAAAAAATAAATAAAAAATAAAACAAAATAAAATAAATAATAGGTAAATAAATTAATTAATTAATTAATAAATAAATATTTAAAAATAAAAAATAAAAACATAGGTAGATAGATGAGTAAAAGAGCTTTTAGCTTTCTTAAAGAACACAGTGGGTTTTATAGGATATGATGGATAAGCAGGAATAGGGTGTTGGGTGGCTGACATGGAGAGGGGTTTTATAGTTGGACTAGATTGTAAAACATGAGTGAAAAAATATATGTTATGGCGGTATGTGTCTGTGAGTGGGTGTGGGTGTTTTTAGGCATAAATAGTCAGTAATATAGTAAATAGTAAGTCTACTATTTGACCCACCCTCTGGAGCAGAAGGTGGCGGTAAAGCACCGATAAACTGGATGCCAGAAGAAGAAGAAGAAGAAGCAGAAGAATAATAAGAAGAAGAAGACGTTCTTCTAATTTGTTGCAGGTGGGACGTAATTAAGTGACGCACCTTTCTGAGACGCCGGTTTAATCAAATGTTTGTGGACTCACCTGACAGGTAAGATGATGTGTGAAAGGCTCTCTGTCTTGAGTTATGATAGTTTCTGGTTTAATTTGTTATCATCCGATTTTTATGTCACTAAAAGTCAGAATTGTTTGGGAGAAAGAGTTGGTCGAGTTGTTCATTAGTATTTTCCCATTTTCTTTAGGACAAATCTGTCTGTGATCTTGGCCTACCTGTTTCTGTGCAGGTATGATTATGAATTAATTAATGTATTTTTAAATGATGTGTTTTTGTAAATCCTTTTTTATTTTGAACTATTTATTGATGAATTCATATTTTAAATATTTTTTATAATTATTTTTATTGCCCATTAAAATGTCCATTTATTCACAGATGAATAAATTAATTTGTAAACAAATTTATTAATGCCTATTTTTATTGTACAATTCGTTATTAATCAATTAAATGCTTTATTACTATTTCTGTGACTCTTGTGGTCCATATTTTTGGGCTTTTATTGCCATAATCCTATGTATTTATATGGTTCTTATTGTACTTGTCCCTCCAACTGCCCCATGCTTTGAATATGTTTCCTTTGACTTAACTAATTATTGGTTGTCTGTTGTTTGTATGTATGGATGGATGGATGGATGGACTGGGAATGCTACAAAAGAATTTCCCCTTGGGAATAAATAAAGTTGTCTGAACTGAACTCCATGCATTTATAGCTGTGTATGTGTTTCTACTGTATTTCTGCTCAAAATTACTTTAACAAAATAGAAGAATTGTGGACCTCAGCTCTGTCTGGTGTGTCTCGCTATCCTTCATCTGCTACCAAAGCATCATTGTTTAGACTCAAACCCATTTTCCAAATAAATGCCTCAGTTTCCTCTCATGTGTAGATGGGGGCAGATGGAGAGCCGGCCAACAACAGGCTCCTAAATATAAGCAGGCCTGACATGGAGGCTGGCACTGCCACTGGGATTTGTAGTATTGTGTAGTTCTAGCACAGACACTAGGGGCCAGTCAAATTCAGCTTGAGGAGCCAACAATAACTTCCCTTTGGAAGCACTGATTTTCAGAGGCGGTCTGAACGGAGGACATTTCAGGCCCAGAGGTCCTTTTGACAGCTGAATGATTTTGAAGAAAAATATCTAATGGCAGTTATTTTCATTGCGATATTATATTAGAGAGAATTTTTCATTATTATTCTCATTTTCATTGAAAAACATTAGAATAATTGCGGTGTCATTTTTGCCAATCAAAGATGTTTTCTTGAGTCTGTAGACTATGATGTGTAGTCCAGGACATCTCTGCAGCACCACAATATTTAATTGAAATTTTGACACACATTTTGCCTTTAACAAATATTGCACCTCCTGCAATTTGAAAATTGGAGTAGGCCAAATAGGTAATAAAATTAAGATCTTGCTTTTGTCAGTTTTATATAGGTGTATTTGATGTGAGATCTTCTCAAAGAGTCCATGGATAAACAATGCATATTACTCATCAGGCTTACCAGAGAAGGCTTGAAGTTTGCATGTTTGACCTGCTTCTCCTCCAGAAGCAATGGACCACTGCTTAATAAAGACCACCTACTGGCCTACCCCACAATGCAACAGTGTAAACTGGGGCTACAATAATGATTATTTTCATTGTTGATTAATCTGTTGATTTTCTCAATTAGTCGATTAGTTGTTTTTGGTCTATAAAATGGTGAAAAATGTCGATCAGTGTTTCCCAAAAGCCCAAGACGACATCCTCAAATGTCTTGTTTTGTCCACAACTCAAAGATATTCAGTTTACTGTCATAGAGGAGTAAAGAAACCAGAAAATATTCACATTTAAGAAGCTGCAATCAGAGAATTTAGACTTGTTTTTCTTGAACAAAGTGTTGGCGATTAATTTAATGGTTGACAACTAATTGATTAATCAATTAATCCTTGCAGCTTTAGTGTAAAGGCACAACTAGAACTATGTTAATCGTGACCGCGGTTTGCACTGTAGGGTCACCAAGGAGACCCAAATAACGTTAAACCGATGAAGCTGCCATTTTTATGCCCCTGGCTGACTACCAGGGGTTTTTCCAAGTCTTGAATTTACTGCCGTCAAGAGTCAATACGATCAAAGTTCAGTGTGAACTAATGAATCTCTAAATTCAACATCCAGCCCTCGCTCCCTCCCACCTTTCTCCTTCTCCCAACCTTCCTTTCTTTTGTTCCTGCCATTAATTTAATGTTGCATATTATTAGAGATGAAATCTTCATGAGTGGCGTCCTTTCTACATAAAATATTAGACCATGAGATATTGCCATATTGTGTTTTTACTGTTGTAATTTAATAAGCGTACCGTCTGCCTCTGGGAAATACGTCTCCACGGGGAGATCAGAAGCTTTTCTCTGACTGCTCTCAAACCTTCTATTCTGATTCTGTTTGTAGTCGGAGCTCGATTTGTTTTTCCAGCACTTTTGGTTGGCAATGACAGCAAACGCCGGCTCCACAATAGCGAGAATGTCACTCATTTTCATAAATTGAGGAAAGATCAATTACTTCCTCACCGACTCACGCTGTGAAAATAGCCTCTCTTTTTTACAAGTCAGATATGTTACAGACACATCCCTTAGTGTGCTGGAGGTTAGTTAACCGTATTGACTGTATTGAGCTGTCACAGCGCCAAGGCTGATTTCATTATTGAGTGAGGGAGTTTAGGATGTAGATGTCAACACATTGGCCACCAGGCTGCTGATTTACTTTGACATCAATCTATGCTGTGATTTAAATGAAACCACCCATCAAAAGCGGAAACAGACTGTCATTTTGGGGGGGAAAATCATTTTGTGTAGCTTCTATGTGGGATTAATAAGGTGAAGGAGGTCATTTTGTTGTGTTCTTCTCACCTGAACCATGTTGTTTTAAAACCGAGTTAAAGTGGCAATAAGTACGATTTCAGAATATTGGGACTAGCAAAACAAACTATTGTTGTTTTAATAAAGAAGTCAGGAAACATTTGGCCTTTTTCCATCATTCTGTGAGCAACTGTGATCTAATATTTGTCTACATAAAAAAAAAAAACATTGAGAGAAATGACCTGCAAGAACATCCTGCAGGTCATTTCTCCAAATGGTTGATTAGTTTTAGTTGATTATTTTTGTCTTACGTTTCTAAGAACAATAATAATTTAGATTTATCAGAGAGTTTTCTGGAAGCATCATTTTTCAATTGCACTCTCTATATTATGAATCTGCACTGTGGTGACTGATGCTGACACAAAGACATAGAGAGAAGAAGAATACATAAATGAGGAGGTATACCCATAAAGGCAGACAGACAGGGAGGGACACCCAGAGACGGGGACAGACACCCAGAGTATTCCATTACTGCCCGTGGCAGTGTGTCAGGCAGTCTGGAGGGAGGAGACGGGGTCTGGAAGAGGTCTGATTAATGAGGGTTGCTGGGTGGTGGAGAGTTTGTGTCCCCACTCACCCTCGTGTCACCAGCACACTCAATGGCTTCATCAATTTGTAGCCATTATCACGTCAATAGGAGAGAATGGAGGAGGAGGAGAGTTGAGGATTGAGAGGAAAAAAGAGGCTTCTGCTGCGCCATCTGTGGATAGCTGAGCAAGGGTGAAGCAAGAAGTCATCACTTTATAAATCCCCTATATGTAGCGACATGTAGAAAATGTGATGATATAACCGGGAGTTAAACGTGGCCAAAGGTATATTACTAACTAACTAACAAATATGTTGCAGTGCTTATTGTTCTGTGTTCCAACTCAAATTGTTACACACATTTTACATTGTTGCTTGCCAAAAGAAAAAATAGTTTGGTAACACTTTCTATGACGCACATCTAACTATACAGCGAGGAATCTCTGTCTGTCTTTCCATATGTCCTTCGCATACCTCGAGAACCGTTCATCCGAACTACTTCACACTTGGCGGTTGTATTGCTGGGGACCCAAGGGAGTGCAGTGATGAATATGTTGTCATTTGGCCAGATGGTGGCGCTATAAGAATGAACTTTACGGTTTGGCCTGTAACTTTTGAACCATAAGTCTCAGAAACAAAATTCTTTTTTTGTTCTGTTCTTTTTTTGTCGCTGCTCCACCTACACATTTTGATCAATCGTCACCAAAAGTGGTACAGAACATCTCTGGACCAAGCCAGAAGTAATTACCTTTTCGGATTTTTAATGTTCCATACAGTTTCGCTATAGCTGGCCCTCAAAGTTTGCTCCAATGCTGCGGACAGGGCTTATATTACAAACAAATGTCATGTCACCTGAACGCTTTTGCTTCATAAAAAGATTATAATGTAATCACAGCAATGGGAATTGTTCCTTTATAACAAAAATAAATGTCAGTAAGTGATCAGCAATTATAAAGTATTATGTTACTGGACCTCATAAGTTATTATAAAATGCTTTATAATGTGTTGTGATTATTGTTATAAAGCATTCTGAATATTTGAGTGCTTATAACTATAATTTTATCACCAAAACTTTACTTTAGCTGATATACAATGGCAAATATTTGACAACTTAAGCTAAAATTGATGAACTTTTAAGACCCTTGCACAGCTTCAGAGCAGCTCGCAGCTAAAATAATAAAGTTGAATGAGTTATTAAAAATGTAAAATAATCGTTGACTGGACACAGTGGATTTTTTCTGATGCATTTAAAATAATACCGGCTTTAGTATGTGTGAGTTTTTGTGCCCTAAACTTTAAAAATGAACTATTACCTGAGCGTTGGTGGTCACATCTACTAACAATTAAATCTCGTAGTACCAAAGTGTTCACTGAAATTGCTCTATCCCTCACTCTTGTGTAGTAGAGTGCTTTTCTACGTCTTTTAAAAAAAGAAGAAACACCAGTAGACTAAGTAAACAGATGTTATTCTGTAGAAGGAACACTTGCAGCACTAAGTTTGAACAAGTAAAATAATAAATCATCACTATCTTTAAGCTCAATCATCATTGAACCAACACAAGTGGCTGGGTCTGTGTGTGCCTGAGTTAGTCTATGTGTATGTCTGCATGTACGTGTGAACACAAGCAGCTGCGGCACTGATATGGATAAGCAAATAGCTGCACACACATCATTAGGTGCTCATTTACAGACATTATAGGCTGGAGCGCCGGCATCTGAACAAGCATGTGTGAGAGTGAGTATGTCTACTCAACATCCTGGACTTGTGAATGTAGGAAATTGCCATCTGATGTGCCATAATGTTGTCAATTTGTCCTCTGCCCATCAAGTTCTTCTTTGCTTTCTACTGCTCTCCTCTCTGTGCTCTTTGCCATGATTACATTACATCTAGTTGTGGCGGGAACAAACCTAAATAAAAGCTAGAAAATGTGATATTTTCCGAAAGCCCCAAGGCCACCGATCCTCTTTTCATGTTAGTTCAGAGATCCCTGAAATTTCATTTGTAAAAACAAGGGCTAACCTTTCAGGAATAATAACCAAAATCAGACTAAAAGTCATGTCTCTTCAGTGTAAAGACCCTTAATTATCTTGGGGGCTGAACAGTGGTATAGAAGTACTCTGATGTTTTACTTAAGTAAAAGTAATACCACTATGTAGAAATACTAAATTCCTGAATTCAAAATGTTACTTAAGTAAAAGTACCAAACTATTAACATCAAAATATACTTGTAAAATCACTTATTATGCAGAATAGCCCATTTCCAAATAATATATATTATTGAATAATAATTATTGATGCATTGAAGTGTACATTACTTTAATTTTGCAGATGGTAAAGGTGGAGCTTATATTTTATTATATATATATACTGCTGGGTAGCTTGTGAATTTCACCAAGGAATCAATAAAGTCTTTATACAAGGTAATACATCATCATTTATTTAATATTTTGTATTATTAATCTGAATCTGCAAAGTAACTAAAGTTATAAAATGAATGTAGTGGAGTCAACAGCGCAATATTTGCCTCTGAGATGTAGCGGAATAGAAGTATAAAGTAGCAAGTACTGTAAAATTGTACTTAAGTACAGTTCTTAACTAAATGTCCTTAGTTACGTTCCACCACTGAGGTTGAATAGCTGTTCATGTTTTGGCCGACAGAGGTGAAAAACAGACTTTTCCAGTTAGTCCAGAGGCTGCTCACAGTGAAGATAATTATTCTTCATCAAGCAGTTCATACGGCCTGTAATGACGCTAATCAGTTCAACAACTGTTTTTTTCATTGCATATCACTGTAACTAATAAAATTGTTCAGACCGCCATTAGACAAGCAACATCTGGGACGGGGGGGCATTGAAAGGAAGCGAAGGCAGAGTAGAAACGGGGACGGGGACGGGGGGATACTGGCAGAAGGTAGAGCAGAACAAGAAGGTGTAAAGTGAAGGCGAGGGAGGGCTCAATTAGGGAAATGAAATCTCATCTTCAGTGTGGGACGACATACATCAAGCAGTGACAGCTCCGCCTCTAAGCCTGTCAGTCCCGCCTCAGTCAAAACGACCAATTAAAGCAAAGCTAATCCGCCCGTTAACCCCCGGATAGCCTCGCTGACACAACCTCCTCCTGTATACAAGAACTCAGTCAATCAAACACATGTAAGCTGCACACAGTTCCATTTCTGTGTGTTTCCTGTATTTTTATAAACTGAATTATGCTTTTTAATCCAGTACAAGCTGTTCTCAAACAGTCCGAATTATGACTTTGTTTTTCATTCTATCATTAGGTGAAATTGTTTTGTTATGGAGGCTTGCTCATGAGGCAGTCTTGCTATTTCTCTCCCAGCGATTTAACCTTTTTTCAGCATTTTATGAGACAGAATTGATGTTAACTGATATCGTTAGCTATAATACAAACAGAATATGGTTCTTAAATTTCAGCTATTTTATACCCTTTCAAATGACCAGAAGCAACATTGACAATTTTTCCAGCCCGTTCACACAAAAAGGCGTATAAATGCCACGATAACGCGCAAGGCGTTTAGAGTTCAATAAGCGTGTCTAATGTCGTGGTATTTATACTCCTTCATGTGAGACCGGGTTGATTTTTCAGTCGACAAAAGCACTAGATAAGCCAAATATCTTTACATATAATCCAGGAAAAAAGATGTCATTGTAGAGGACACCAATGTCACCAATGTTGCTTATTGCCTCTTTTATCCAAATTGCTTTAAAGCCATAAATCACTATGCAGGTCATTTCAGTACTCTCTTACATACAGGTTGTAGCAACATCACCACAGACTACAACGCAATGGCTTCTAGAAACCTGTAACTCTCATTCCCTCCAGCCTTTTTTATTTAATTGTCCTCACTTGAACAATGTCGGTTATTTTTACATTTGAATTCTTCAGGTTGTGGAGCAACGAGAGGAGAAATAAAAAGCAGGAGATGAGAGGTGATGGTGGCGGTGTCAGGTTGGGGCGGTGATAAAGAATTATGAGTTTCCCCTTCATCACCTAACCCTAACCTTTATGCACACACATACATGCATGCAAACACACGCACACAAACCGATCTGATTAAACCCCACAAACATGGATTGGTGGGAGTGTCCGTGGACCACAAGGCTAATTGAACTGTCTCCACTCCGACAGGATGGAGGGTTATGGGGAGAATGATGAGGACTAGATTAAACAAGCAGGAGTAATAGTCATAGAAAGGAAGCAACTGATGGGGACAGGAGTTATCATCCAGTCTGTCCTTTGTCAGAGGTTTATAGTCATGTCTGAACAAAATGGTGTCCTGTATGTGTCCATGATTCCCCATTGTTGGATTTTATTTCCTTGTAGATGGGGATGGTCGATCCACTTTGGTCCAGACTGAAATATCTCAGCAACGGTTTGATGAATAGAGTGCTACAGGAATTAGTCTTAAAACCTGGAAATGAGTTTGCATTTTAGCACTTCTGTTTCCCTCATCTGGAAGTCATTGGGCTTTGTGAACAGGTTTTTAGTTAAATGCCTGAAATGCTTGAAATGCCTGAAAGCTTAAGAGATTTGAATGTTTTGTTGTATGGTATAAAATACGTCTTTTTTAAAATGTTATCTCTTAAAAAAGGCGGTTGCTAACAAGTGGCTCAATGAAACTACAATACGTCATCACGCTGACCCATCCCGTCTTCACAGTCTTGTTGTGTATACTCACGTTCATGCGACTGTGGTGTAGTTTGTTTATAGCCCAGCGTTAGCTTTTTACTTCTGGCGATTGCATTCACACTTCAAAAGTCATAAAGGTGCTTTTCACTTGTGAAGATAATTTTGCTGAACAAAATGTGAGTTTATTTTCTGCAATAATTCCAAATCCTCAAAAATACATCATCCCTGGAGCGCTCTATAGCAAACATAATTTCTCTCTTAATTTTATGGTCCCTTTAATAACGTTTCAGCCACCGCAGTCATCGCCTCTATTACAATCCCGCCATAGGCGAATGGCTTTGTGTGTTTCGTTAGGATGTGATGTGTTAGCGAACGTTACATCTTTTACAGACTGACAGGCTCGCACTGCAAATGAGACACACAATTTGTCATTCACATTCATGAAAAAACAACTTTCTTACCAATTCCTCATGAAAATAGTATCTTTTTTTTTTGCCTTTTTATTGGCCTGACTATTTTCTGCGGTCATTATAAAATCTGGTGTGTGCTTGCTAGTCTGCTACTTAATGATTTTGTGTCAGAAGGGGGCGATATGTCTGTGAATGTGGTTGGATAGAAATTTAAAGAGGTTCACAAAGTGACTTTGTTATCAAATCTATGTATATATTCTTTGAACCTTTAGGGAGCCACTCAGAAACGGGTAGCGAGCTACTTGTTGGAGATCCCTGGTATGTATTATTTATACAGAAGTCGTCACCCAAATCTTCTTACAGAGAAGACTCATATTGAAGAAGGGTTCAAACTAGTTTCATGTATTTGCGCTAAAGGAAGAACATATTTGGGTAATGAGTATTTTGGGAACCTGACCCTGCAGAGCAGTCTGGGTGTCCCACAGAGCAACAGATGTTTAACTACTCTGTGCAGCCACCACCCTGCCGCCCCGTCACTGCCCCGCTCTTTGTGTGTTAACCAGCTCTACGTGTGTCTGCCTCCTCCTCTCATTCACTCACCTCTGTTTAGGACTAATTAGCTCTGTGCCTCCTCTCCTCTCCCCCCTTCCACTTCTTACCCCTGAAGCCTCATCTCATTGTACTGTCATCTCGCTGTTTACCATGCTAAGTAATAATCATCCAATCTCAACTCTCCTCCTCCTGCCTCCCCTCTTCTCCTCCTCCGCTCCTCCCTCTTGTCCTCCTCATTATGATCCGGTCTCAGTTGTGACGGCCGTCATTAATCAACTCATTTTGAACGACGTTGAACCTTGCAACCCTGAACACCCACCGCTGCTCAACCAGGAAACGTTCTATTCCCCCGCGGTCCATTAGGCCAATCAGAGCCAAACTGGGGGCACGACAATAGATAGAACAATAACAACCAAAAGCAGATATGAGACTAGACGGCACAATAGGACACAGACAGCAGGAGAACAACAGGCTTTATTATACTCTATCTGTTGGGGATTTTCTTCTAGCCTTTATGTCTCCTGGGATACGTAGTCATATCTGACTTTACTAACCCACTGGCCCTATTAATCTGTTACATCTGCTGAGGAGGGTCACTAAAGTCACTTTCATGGTTAAATACCTCATTTTCAAACATTTTGCTTCGGAAGAATCTTCTTTAACAGGAGTTGATTGTACGTGTCTGGCAGCTGCAAAAAAGTACATTAGGAATAAACAGAATATGTGCTGATGAGCAGTAATAGCCAATGTTCCAAATATATGAAATATGCAATTCATGTGATTCATAAGAAACAAGCTCTTGTGATCAAATCAGTGAAATCAAATCAGCTCTGATTTAGCTTCCTTCATGTGCACCATCATGCCAGAGAGGCGTAACCTTTTTGCCTCTTGACTATGGAGGCCTGACAGAGTCGCTCGCCCACTGGGTTAACCTCTCGTCCATTTGTGTATGAATAGAAGCAACATGAATGGTTCTTTTACTGCGGAGGGGTAGAGAGGAGCTTTGGCCTGAGTAGCTGCTCTGTGTCTCCCAGTCTCGCTCTTGTGTCTATTTTGACTCCGTGGTTTGTATTGTTGCTCTTGTCTGTCTGTGTGTGTGTGTGTGAGTGTGTGCAAGCAAATATGTGTTTGAGTTCTTTCCTGACTGTAGAGGTGTGCATCTTCAAAAAAAAATAGAGTAGCCTGAGTGCTCAAATCGTAAAATATTATTTTAATTGACATTTAGTGGGATTTAAAAAAAAAAAAAAAGAAAAGAAAAGAAAGAAAGAAATATAACCTGAACTTTTGTCCTGCATTTAGACTTTATATTGGTGCCCAGGCTGCAGTAGGCCTGACTGCAATCTGGTTTGGTAATCTACAAACCGTCTGCCACAGAAAATGAATGAATGAATGAATGAATGAATGAAAACTGATGAATATTAGCCTAGTTTATACCAGAGATCCACACAAGTTCACGCCAGAGGGGTGAATTATTCACTTTTCTTTCCTGAGAATTGAAAGTAAAATTAAAGATTAAATTAAAAGTAGGCCTATTTAACAAAAGATGCTGTTGCAGTGCACTTAACTTTTTATTTTCATTTATAAAAAGTCACCTGATTGCAGGAAACAAAGTCTACAAATGACCCCCAGACCTCCCTATTTTTGAGGTCTCAAGGTTGACGAGTAGATGAAGAAGATGGAGAATAAAAACCTTGCTAAACTCCTGCTAAAGGTAACGTAACTAGCTCATGAGCAGAGCATCAGTAACTACTGTCACAGCGTTTGACTTGGTTTAAGCCACCTATAAATCACATATTCTATAATGTATTAGACTGTAAATCAATTTAATAGATTAAATCAATGGATTGTATTGATTTCAATATGAACATGAATAATATGGACCACCAGGCACCTAGCAAAAACATTCGGACCGCAAATAACCACAATATAGTTGATTTATTTAAACATATTAGTTAAAAGGGCCCTGACTCTTGATGTCGGGTTTAATAAATGCTGCTGTAGATGAAAGAATGCCATTGATGAATATTGTTTCCATTTTAATCAGACATACGTATATAGATATGTTGACCTCATCCCACTGATCGTTCCATCCTCAGACTGGAGTATATTACTGTACAAAGTATCACGTTATGACTGCTATCTATTTGTGAATAGATAAAAGCTATGTGCATGGGTTATATGAATACAAAGACTCTTTTGTTAAGGGTTGTTAACATGGCAATGTAATAACCATAAATCACAATTCCAATATATTATTACCAAACATAATATCTCCCAGCGGTGTGAAATTTCAAATGCTGTTTCCTTTATATCCGCGGGACCTTATCTCAAACGATGTGATATGTGTGCCGGGTAATCAAGATATGCTGTACAAACGTTATTAAACAGCGAGATACATCTTCCTTTATCTAACGGAGAACAGATCACAGAGTATTAATTATTTTACAGCTGGCTTTTTACAACCTCAGTCCTCACCTGGTACTTCACACATCCCTGTGACCTGTCTGACTATTAAGGGCATGGAAACACATGGCCTGATCGCTAACGAATAAAGCATTCATTTTTACTTAAATAATGCCGTGTAGCATTTGATAACCTTTTAATTTGCAATTTAATAACTTCCTCTAGCTTCCCAAAGACTAGGTTGTGACCCACAGGTAGGGTCGTAGGAAATTTTATTTGCAGAATTACTTCCATAGCCTTTTAATATCTGCAGTACACCTTTTGGCCACATGAGGGAGCCTGAATGTTCGTATTGTTCTGATAATCGTAGCCTACTTATAACATTTAATCTAATATGAAAGGCTAGCGTACATTTGGTTTGTTTTACTGATGAGAGGGAAAGAAAATACATTTGATTTATCAAACGTATCTCTTCGACATGGCGGCTTTACCTATTCATGGTAATATCACGTGAAATGCGGAAATGGTGGTAAAAATGGTCAGGAATGTTCATTTATGTACAAATTAAATTTATAGACTATTGAGAATTGTGTCGCGATGGTTGGTCATTTTTTTTAAAAAGAGGGTCCCCAGGGAAAAAAAAAGTTTGGGCAAACAAAAAGAAGAAAAAAACAAAAAGAAGAGATTTTAAAAACTGGTATGTTGCACATAGGTATGAGCTACTTTATGGAGTTTATCAATCAAAAGTGACTTTTACCGCATAATGACAGAACAAAGCAGATTTTCTTGTTTTTTTGTTTAGTAAGCAATGCATTGTTTCTATATATTGTATAATATATATTTCACAGATGTCGACAGCAGCATAATAACATTACCAGATTGACAAATGAGAAACGTGTATTTGCAAAGTATCCAGTCTGATCCCTCCAGTTTGCAGCCATTTCTTCTATATAGCTTTTCTTTTTGACTTTACTGTGAGTATACCTCTGAGTCTATGTGATTATTAGTCAGTGGTGGAATATAACTAAGTACATTTACTCAGTACTGTACTTCAGTACAATTTTTGTCTGGAGTTGGTCCCAGGTGACGCTGGGTGAGAAGTGATAAAAACAAAATAATGTAAAAGTGCCATCTGCATTCTGAGTACTTTTACTTTTGACACTGTAAGTAGATTTTGCTTGTAATACTTCTGTACTTGTACTTAAGTAACATGTTGAAATGCAGGACTTTTAATTGTAATGGAGTGTTTTTAGATTATGGTATTTCTACTTTTACTTGAATAAAGGATCTGAGTACTTCTTCCACCATTGTTCTTAGTAATGATTGATGACTGGACTTGTAAATTATTAACGTGTGTCTCCTGGGAGATGACTTTAAACATGGAACATCAAAGTCTCGTTATCGTTGGTCAAATCAGCACTTAGGAGTTCATTAAACTCTTAAAATCTACTTGTCTACAAATGCTGATCATGCCACAATTGGGCCGTTACAGCAACAAATTAAAAACCTCTATTCTGCAACTCGGAGAACTTTGATTTCTGAACAATCTCAATGTCATAATTTAATAATACTCAAATACATTTCACATATACACACATGCCTGCACACACATCCGTAGGCCGTCGTTAAGTTTATATGTTGTTGGGTAGTTGAACAGGTGTTGGTGTGTTTGTCTTTGACGTGAGCGCGGTTTGTTTTCCCAGGCCTCTGACTGTCTCTTATCAGTCCTGTATAAACCAGCAGGAAATCACCACTGGTTAAACTGGGGCGGATAGATGCAGTTTGGATGCTGCCAGTTAAACTGAGTAGGTCCACCTGAAGCTTTATTGAGGTATCTCTCAGCTTAGGTTGACAGGAAGATGTCTCTGCAAAGCTGTATCCAATGTACAGTTTCATCACGTTATGGGCTACTATATGCACATATCTGATACCCCCTTGTATATTATAATGAGTATAATGATGGAGTAAACGCCAGACAACTGCTACCGGATGTTGTGTCACCTGTCCATACTTTGTGTTCGTCTGCAGGCATAGAAAATGAGTTTGCTCTCTGTCAGTTTACGGCCTCTTTATCTGCCCCGTGGTGTGGTGATGACCCATAATCATAGCGGCAACCGCCGATAACAACCGTTGGGTTTCTGTCAACCTTAGCAGCCAATAAAATTTAATGAAGACTTAGTTGTAAAGTGATGAATTTCGTCAGCTCTGTAAAGATAGATTACAGTAATTAACGCAATATAGCTCTCAAGTGTGTGTGTGTGTGTGTGTGTGTGTATAATACAATGTGTCTGTGCAAGACAGTGTGTGAGAAAGTCACACCTGAGACGGGGGATGATATTGGAGGTCAAACTGCCAGACAGATAACAGATAAAAGAAAGAAAGTCATACACTTATCCTTGTGTATGAACAGGATTGTGAAGGCTTAAGAAGAATTATAACTTTGCTGTATTGAATATATATAATTCAACGTACAGGAGGTGCACCAATGCCTATAATTAACCCTTTAAAGGGACTGTCTGTAACTTTTTACAGGTATAACTCTACTGGGTCGGTGTCCCATGCACGCTCGCATAAGCACGCTCGCCCATGCGCGCTCGCCCATGCGCGCTCGCATGTTGCTACGCTGTTCAGACAAGACTCTGCCTGCTTGTCTTCACTTAGCTCTGAGAATATCTAGTGAATGTACAGTGGACGTTTGTGCAGAAATAACTGCTGCAGCTCCTCCAGACCAACAGAGGTTTCCCCGTGTCTTGTGAAGTGACGGGGCTCCGCAGCGAGAAACATTATCGTCTCCGACCAGGTACCGGTGTCTTCCCTCGGGGCGTAGTCGGAGACAATAACGTATAACGTAAGCCAACACTAGGATCAGCATTGATTCATGGAGAGAGACCTTCGTCTGGTCAGCTAACATTACTGCCAAGCAGGTGAAATATAGAGTGATATTGTGGTTTTAGCGAGCACAAGCGCAATCCCGACGCTGACTTTCGTTGACTTAATGGCCACAAGTGTCGCTGTTAACAAGCATTTTTGAAAGTTACAAACAGTCCCTTTAAAAGACAGAGTAAACCCTGGCTGCCTCCTGTGCTGCAGAGCTCTGGCCAATCACAACAGAGCAGACTTTATAGTGCTGCTGGGTGAGAGTTGTTTCTCAGCTCACTGTTGGAGTTGGAGTGAAGTGGCCCATGAGGTCAGAAAGAAGACACTTCTTCAGGGAAGAGGAGACACAATATAGCAGTTTCTGTTAACTTTTACATATTTCATTGTGCGTTTATAAATTTGAGACATTTCACTACAAAAGTTCATCGTGGGACAGAATGACTACCACCGAGAAGTCTAAAAACTTTCGTGTTGATGCGTGTGTGTGAGAAAGTCACACCTGAGACGGGGGATGATATTGGAGGTGAAACTGCCAGACAGATAACGGATAGATTAAAAGAAAGAAAGAAAGTCCCACACTTATTCTTGTGTATGAATACTGAATGCTTAAGAAGAATTATAACTTGTCAAAGACAATTTTTGGAACAGTAATGCAAAGCAGCACTTTACTATGGACATAAATGCACTTTTCTCTGCTGCTAAACACGACTGCAAATTGGTTGTATGACTACAAATTGTATGAAATTGTGTCTGAAACGTTTACTTATTTTATTCTTCTATTGTTATTTTTAGGTATGTTAATTTCAATACTTATTTATTCTATCCTTTTTAATGCACTGACGGGAGCTGGGAGAAACAATATTTCCTTCTTTGTATGCAAAATGACAATAAAGTGAATCTTGAAACTTTGCTGTATTATAATATATATAATTCAACATACAGAAGGTGCACCAATGCCTATAATTAACCCTTTAAAAGACAGAGTAAACCCTGGTTGCCTCCTGTGCTGCAGAGCTCTGGCCAATCACAGCAGAGCAGACTTTATAGCTCTGCTGGTTGAGAGTCATTTCTCAGATCTCTGTTGGAGTTGGAGTGAAGTGGCCCATGCAGGAGGTCAGAAAGAAGACACTTCTTCAGGAGATAGGAGACACAATAGAGCATTTTCTGTTAACTTTTTAGATCTTTTAGACATTTCCCTTCAAAGTGCATCGTGGGACAGAATGACTGCCACCATGGAGAAGTCTAAAAACTTTCGCATTGATGCTCTTCTGGCTCACGACGTGGCGCAGAGGACGCACAGTGACAGTGACGGCTTGTATTACAGCAGCAGGAGTCCCGGAGGCTCAGAGACGTCCTCCCAGCACCCAAACCAGACTCACTTCTCTGCAGGAGTCCTGTCCAAGTCCCAGCTCTTCAGCTTGTCCCTGCAGTCAGGACTCGCTGCTCTGCACCAGGGAGGTCTCCTCGGGATGCCCCCGGGCTCCGTGTATCCTCTGGCGGCCCTGGGAGGCCAGCAGCCCGCCTTCATGTACCCGGGCTTCACACAGCTGCTGCAGCCCGGCTACCCGGAGCAGCTGAAGGGGGCCATGGGAGCGGGGCTGCCGCTGGAGCCCTGGATCAGAGCCGGCATGATGATACCCAGACTGGGGGAGTACGGAGGTGAGAGGATCTAACTGTCTGACCTAAACTTTAGCATTAAGTTACTGTAACTGAACTTCTGCATGATGTTTATGTCTAAATTTACCTCTGAGTTTGTGAGTGAGAGTTTAAACAACCCCATTAAAATGACATGCATGCTCCAAAGGCAATAGTTTGCTGAGCTTTAAAATAATAAAAAAAATAATATGAATAATAATAATATTAAAAGTAATGATGATAATAATTTGTTAAAAATATAAATAAAAATGCATAATTACATTATTATAATAATATACAAA
>CAKAOH010037662.1:0-34225 GCA_916701665.1 Sebastiscus tertius | reverse complement strand
AAAAAAAAAAAAAAAAACAAGACTTAGGACTAAAATTCAATTGGATTCAAAGAGAAAGGGAGGACACAGACCCAGACAATCCAAAAAAAATTAAAATGGTAATTTGGTGATTTTGAACATCTCCATGACAGTCTTCACGTAGGTGTCATCTGGCTGCGGCTTCCTCTTGCTGCCTGGCTCCAGGAACCTGCCGATGGCGGAAATCTGGGTCATCCTGCCCTGGAAAGACTGGAGGGAAACACAGGAAGTCATCTTTGAGCAGAGCATTCAGTAATCATTATGTATTTTTGTTGTGATTATTAACAATATACTGGGATTTCAAAGGAACAAGTTAATTTTTTTTTATGTTGTTTTTGTTCCTTTGCACACCCAGCCTGTCACTTTTACACATTTACTTTGACGTTGCGAAAGTCGGCGAGGATTCCAGGAAATTTCTCCTCCAGAATCAGAGTACATTCCATCAGCTGAACATCTGCACAGCTTAGTTTACCTCCCACCAGGTAACTGGACCCAGACAGCACCTGAGATGTTCATCAAAGACACAATATCTTGTTTAATTGTCATATATAATCATCAACAGGTTCATTTTCAAACATTTATGTTTTTTAAACAAGATTAATCAGTTATTAGACCACACTATTTAATATAATATGTATGGTGGTACCTTTTCAAACACAGGAAGGTAGCGGTCTTTTGCTTTACTTTCAATGTTTTTCAGTTTTTCCTCTTTATCAGCGCTGAAGGGCAAAATCATGATCATTTCCATGAGATCGATCAGTCCCTCTGAGTACATGTTGATCCTGAGGGAAAGCAAATACTGTCACACAGATTCACCCACCAAAATCATAGAAGACACTCATAACCTAAAAGAAATGGACCATACATGACACGTTCTTTGATATCTTTTCCATGAAGATTGTATTTCTCTGCTATGTAGTGCAAGATTGCTTTTGTCTGAATGAGCTTCATGCCATCAATGTCCACCAGAGGAACCTGTTGAAACATGAGATCTCCATCTGGAAACACAGGAAACACAACAGCAGATAAAGCAGATCAGCACACCCAAGAGGTAAAACATTCCTTTAACTGTGGCTACAGGTCACAAGAGATTACCCACAAAGAGGTCATGTGACTCCAAGTTGGATCATAAATGGGTTGAAGTTAACAGATAATCACACTGAAAAAGCAAGGCTTGGAAACAGGCCAGAGAGAACTGAAGCCAACTTACCGCTCAGCAGTTTTTCATACTGCTCACGAGTTGTCAGATACACCTCATCAAACTGTGAACATGAGATTATATAACAGATTTAGTTCACATCCAGGAAGTTTCCTAATAAACAGCAAAACTTCAGATTAATACCACCTACTGGAGAGTAACAGTCATCATTGTGCAATTTGCTATGCAGAAATTCACACAACAACTGCACAGCTTGAAGTTTATTTTTACTGAGCTCAGTTTTCATTGTTTAAAAACTGAATGTAAGAAGAAGATTCACTGAATACTTAGAAGGAATAACTAAGAGTTGCTGATAAGGAAGATAATAGCAGATGTTATTCAATTGGAGAATCTGATGAAGGAAAAACTCTGCTGCTGTTATATTGTGCAACATATTTGATGATCCACACCCTTCACTTACCTCAACCTCTGCAACAGCCAAAAGCCATCGGATTGACTCCATTCTCCCTCTCCCATTGAAGTAGTACAACACAACTTTCTCAGCCATGACTGTATTATTTTGGAAGTTAAATCTCTAAAACTAAAGAAAAAGGAGTAAATATCACATATTAACTGAATACAAATGCATGTAACATGGAGGAGTGAGTTTATGATTAGTCATACCTGTGTTGCTGTGGCGTAATCAAGGTGAAGTGGACAGAAAAACACAAGTTAAGTCGTTATATAATGTTGAACAAAAGATGATAAAGGAGTGGTAAACATCTGATGACTATGATTGGTTGGTTCTGCGCAGCACAACTCTTTCAGCCGTGACTAGTATTTAGGAAGTCAAATCTCTAAAACTAAAAAAAAAGGAGTAAACACCACATATTACTGAATACAAAATGCACATAACATGGAGGAGTGAGTTTATGATTAGTCATACCTGTGCTGCCGTGGAGTAAACAGGGTGAAGTGGACAGAAAGATACGAGTTAAGTCGTTATATAATGCTGAAGTGTGGGAAACAAAGATGATAAAGGAGGAGTAAACTGTGACTGGTCGGTTCTGGCCAATAGAAACATGGCTCATTAACATATCGTCGCTATGCATCATGGGAGAAATTCTAACCGGCCGTGCTGTGTTCGTTTGATAATGTTTCAATATAAACTTTACACACAGTATACTCGTTTATAAACACGTCAAGCGAACTAAGATTATTATAAGATCGCGTTAGTATGTTAACACCGCGATAGTAAACGGGTTTAATCTAATCCTCTATATATAAGCAACGCCTCCCTTACTACTGGTTGGATGTGAGGGCGATCTGGCTGCGACATCTGTCACCCCATTGATCGCTAGGGTTGATTCGGCTGATCTGGCTGGCTAGGCGGGTGTCCCCTTCCTCCCTCACCGCTCCATGTGTGTCCCTCCCGAAGCCCCGCGCTCGGTGGAAGAGGACGAGGTCCCCCCGGCGGACGACCATCCTTCGGTGTACCAGTAGCTGCGCTCCCCTGCTAGAACCTCCAAACAAGCTCAAGGCCCATTTGTAGGAGAAACGTAGGGAAGTTAAGCTCCAAAGCGTCAGACACATCCAAATGAGGCGCTGCACGTGGCAGTCTGCCTTACTTTTACAACTTCAAACTTTTGAATTTCAATTTTACTAGAAATAATAGCGTAGAGGGATTGTGAATAGGGAGATAGAATAGGAAGATGACAGAATTGTACACAGATATCTTTTTTTTTTAAATTGATTATATGTGTTTTTGTATGTGTATATACTGCGCGTGTGTATATGTGTATGTATACAGTATATTTATGTTTTTATAATTTTTGTATGCCTTTGCCTATTTATTATTATTATTATTAGATATTAAGATACCAGCAGTATATAAAGTAATATTTTGATGCTTACCTACATACTTTTATCTAATTTTACTAGGATTTTTACATGTAACAGAGTATTTTTATACTGTGGTATTGCTACTTTTATTTAAGTAAAAAATATGAGTATGTCTTCAGTCCGTCACAGGCCTGCCAAGATCCATTTTACTCACAAAAAGAAGGTTGTTTACCTGGTAAATTATTATTAATCATTAATAATCATTCAAGTAGTTTTTTAAAAAACAGAACTAGCTCTATTTTTCTATTTTGACACATTTAGTAATAATAAATATAATGGTATAATGTATTGATTAAGCAGCGCAAACTGCTGCATTACAAACTGAATCTCTCTATTGCTAATCCTAAACTAAATACTGTTTACTGTAAGATCATGTCCCATAGCTGTCATCTCCAGCACTCTTTTTAATACCATATTTATTATGATGACACAATTTAAACCACTGATGTGTTCATCACTTCTTACATTATATAGCTTATCTGTGGCACCCTATTTCACTGTAACCCCTATGTAGCAAATGGTAAAGTTACATACATATTGTGCATGAAGACGAGAATACCCCTGTAAGGTGTCAATTAAGTACAATGTAGTATAACAATACACTTATACATGCATTAAGTGCAGGAAGATTGTCCATTAAGAGTCTCAGGAGACAGTTTTTCTAGTTCATAAAATCACAATATGCACCAAAGCAGGCATAAATATCATTATATTATGTGCCCGCTGTAACATATCAGTATAGATGGACTGTATTCATGCATGTATGGCATTAACAGTGAGCTAGTACTGGTGGATTAATCTCTAGCAGATTAATACCAGGGCTGCTGTGTTCACCCCGGTGCAGCTGTCGGCCAGACATGAAAAATGGCCAGATAGGTAATATTTATTTTTTTTGGCCTGCAGTCAGCCGATCATTTTAAAGTGTTCCATGACAAATTACACAAGTTGAACATATCAGTGCCCAGTCAAAAGTTTAATTATACTCAATAACTTGCGATTCAATAATCACACTCACTTTGGCCAAGGGGGTGGAACGTGTCAACTCGGATCATTTTACTTCAGAAACTAAAACAGTGTGGCAACCACTTGCATTGTATTCATTTTACTGAAACTAAAGCGTGGCCTTGAATTTCATTAAAAACATATAATGCACAAATAATAGCTACCAAAAAAACAGCAGGAATGTAAAAACTGAACTGTACAGAGGCAAAGGAATTAGTTGTAGCCAAAAACAAGTCACAGTGAAGTTTTCATAAAATTATAATATGCATATCATGTATACAGGTTGGTGAACATTCAATGATAAATCTGATACAAAACTGAGGCTGTGACCTCTGTAGAACAGTAGCTATGTTACAGAAATACAAAATAAAAATACTGAGGAGCAAATCTGGGCTCAAATTTTGGCCGGTTGCATTTAAATATACACATACACTTAGATATTTTACAACTCACGACATCCATAGTACACATAATGAAAAACAAGAGTTATTGCTGTGTAAGATGTATGCACAGATTTGTATTATAAAACAACTAGGCCTACTCTTTGGAGGTGAAAGAGTTCGTCTAGGGAGCTCAGATCAGAGCTCCAGACGGGGCACTAGCGGTGTCCATATTTGGCAGACCAGTCTGTTCGCCGGTGGACGCTCTGTACCGGTGGGCGAGGCAGCAGACCAGGGGTGCTCTTGTTGGCCGACGGCCTGTTGGTAGACGTGTTCATCGGACTCCGGCCAGACTGCCACGTTGCATAATCTGAAATAGCATCAAAACAACAGATTTGTTTGGAGTTTGTTTTTTTTTTTAAAAAAAGGCATCATTACACGGCTTTGTTGAATACTCGATTCTGATTGGTCAATCACAGCATTCTACGGTCTGGTATTTCTTTATAGCAGACCGTTGCTATGAACGCAGCTCGAATGTCGGACTCTGGCGGACCGTTTTTGTGTCAAATTATTGATTTCTTCAGTAAGTAATAATGTACAGTTAGCGAGTCATTGTGGTGAAATAAAAAATAATATTTCACACCAATGACCGGCTTGCTTTACATTATCCCTTACTTGTTAGGTGGCTGCCATAACAGTTTAAATAAGTTAACTGAATATTACAGAAAGCTCTGAAATTCATCCTCACTTGATGCTGTTGATTCCACTGAAGGACCCTGGTGCCCCCTGTGACCGGCAGAACCGACGTCTTTTTTGTAAAACGACGGCATGTATCCACCTGGGATTGTATTTGTACCTGTTATTTAAAACAAACAAAAACAGATCCAATTACTTGACTGTGATGGTGAGATAACGAGTTTCAAAGATTGCAGTGAAGTTAAAAGTGCAAGATGTCGTGGGAGATTACCGTGAGCGCCTCTGCTCGGCAGAGTCCCTCCAAACGGAATACTGCTGTTGCCCCAAAGATGGCTTCCAGTGAAGTCTTTACTGGCGTTTATGGCCACATTCTTCTTTGTGATAATGCCTGAAGGAAGATGACAGACAAGTCAGAAAAACAAATAGGACCAAGGGGGGAAAAAAAGAGACATTGGTGCCCACGTGGGCAAATCAAATTCTGGTGACTGACAGGTCATGCTGCACTTAAATGGACTGGATGCGTTTATTCATGTTCTCTGACTGATCATGAGCATTATTAGTCCTGGCTGCAACTGGGCCTCATTTTATGAATAATAACGACCAGGTAGAAACCAGGCAAAAATTTGCACCAGCAAATTTTGGTAGTGGCCAAACAGCGGTACAACAACTTCCGTATCCGTCACGTGATGCCATTGGGCCCAAAAAGAGTTTTTCCCATCGACTTACATTGGGAAAGAGACGTCTGTAACTCGGCGGATAATTTTTTTTTAGGTAAATCAACTTCCCAATATGAATACTTGAATAGCCCTTATTTAAATCATTAGGTCTTAAACGTTGTAAAATGCTCTATTAGCTGAATCCAGAGTTATTTCCCTTCCTCCGTTCACGTGAATGAGACCCAGACCGAGAGCTGGGAGGCGGAGTCAAAGGAACCGCTACTGCGCCTGCTCTATGGGCCCAATGATGCGGAAGATCGCCGGATGATCCGGGTACTTTATCACTCGGCAGTTGAGCCATTTTGGCTTCATGCGCCACTGAGCAACTTTCATAGGATTTAACAGGAGCCCGCCTCCAACGCTGTATCCAGTTCTCTTTATGCATCCATGGTAGAAACAGGATGAAAAAGAGGCGTCTTTTTTACTGCTACTGCCAAAATACAGATGCCTTTGTTTTAACTCCTTTTATGTTTTACCATGGTTACCAAATGATTTGCATTGACATATACTGAACATCGCTTATGAAGATTGCCTATGAGATCGCTTCATTGACAGTACGCAGCCAGAAGATGGATTTAATAGTTATTTAACTTTTTAATTCCTGCAAAAATCACACAAAATCCTGTGGTTGATCTGCTACGCTTTAGCACCACAAACGTACCGAATCAAACTGGCAACCAAACCACCGTTAATTTTAATCAGACTGAATCAAGTTAGGTGTGAAAGCACCTGTAGAAACCGATGATAGATTTGTTTTATCAAAAAGACTACCCTCAGTCCTATTAACTTTACTCAAGGGAAGTCTTGGGATATATATATTACCTGGTAAATATCGTGACTGACTCAAGTAATGATGTTTGGCAGAAGCGGTTCTCGATGGCTCCTGATAGGCTGTACTCTTGTTCAGGTTTAAAGGTGCATCTTCCTTTCCATTGGATCGACTGAAATCCAAAACGTTTCCATATCTGAAAGATGGAAGGCATTCACTGAGTCAAAGGTAATGAAAGTTACCTGCTTGTAGTAATAGTGATGTATGGACATTAGCTTCGGCTATAGATCTTGTGTACATTAGACATTCAGCCTCACCTGCTCAGCGTGTCCTCCCCCTGCCTCGACTTCTCTGTGGAGAAGTTACTTTTTCCAAGAATACTTATGGATGTCAGGTCGGTTTCTTCGTAGTCGTCCCAGTCTTCACCCTTAAAGTGGTGGTAGGCAGAAAGTTTTTGGCATCATTGGGCAAAAATTCCATAATAACTTTTCAGCATATTGTAATTCAAGTGTTCTGAGAGAAAACTAGACTTCTGCACCTCCTCATGGCTCTGTTTTCAGGCTTTAAAAAATCTAGCCTGTGACAGGAGACTTTGGCCAATCACAGGTCATTTCAGAGAGAGCGTTCCTATTGGCTGTTCATTCAACGGAGGCAGCTGTCAATCACTCGCAAACTTCAAACGTTTAAACTAGGCAGCGCTGATCAAATATGAATCAATATTCTGTTACTGTAATGCCTATTTCTCTCCTCAAATGTTTCCAGAAACATCTTGTAGTGTACTGTTTAGCTTTAAAATGAGAAAGTTTGCTCCGCCTGGTGGGCGGTGCTTGGTATTTCCTCAACTTGATCTCAAGATTGCGGCCGGGTCACAAACTTTCTCATTTTACAGCTAAACAGTACACTACAAGATGATTCTGAAAACATTTGAGATGAGAAAAAGGCAATATAGTATTAAAATATGAATCAGTAATATTGATTCATATTTGATCAGCGCTGCCTAGTTTGACCGTTTGATCTGAGTTCATGAGTAATTGACAGCTGCTCAGAGACACAAGGCTCCAGATCAGCTCTGATTGGTTGTTTTCCTCCGGTCTGTGAAATCTTGCAGATACCATTAGGAGCACCGGAGGACACAGAGGCACATGATTTTTTTTTTTTTCAGATTACCTGTCTCATGCACTGCTGTCAGGATATAGTCACCGTTATATAAAAATAACTTTTTTAAAAAAAATCATATTTGCTCCAATTCTACTCACTGCTGCTTTAAGGTGTCCTGTGCCGTGGCCCCAGCGCCGCCGGCCTCCTTTAGGTTTCAGCTGATAGCTCAGTAGGTTTGCTTTTTCTGACTCCTGTCTTGTTTGCTAAAAAAAACAAAACAAACAACATCAACCATACACATGAGGAATATTTTCCACAATTTCATGTTCGAAGAAAGAAGTTATTATAGTATATTTGTCTAGATATTCTGTCTGTCAGCCTCCCTTTGATGGAACCAATCTATACAGAGCCTCACCTTGCTCTGGTGACTCTTGTCAACAATGTAAGGAAGATGGCCCTGTGGCGTTCCTCCGCTTTGTTCCTGCTTCAGGATGTGCTTCGGTTGCTGCTCTCGGACCAGCTCCGTGTGCCGTTGGTACACTGCCGCCTGGGCAGCTGCAGATACAGGGGAGGGCTGGATCTGCTGGAGAGGCCTCGAGGGGGGGCAGTGTTGGTTGGGAGGCGGAGGCTGGGAGGGCGGCACAGGCTTGAGCAGCAGGGGTTGCTGCTGCAGCGACTGTTGGGACTGTAAAGGAGCCTGCAGCGGCACGTGGCTCGGCTGAGGTCTGCCCTGCTCCAGGATCTGCTGAGGGGTGCCCAAGGCCTGGCCCACGTGGAAGTAAGAGTACCTGAGAGCCTGAAAAGATTTGAACAACATCAGCTTTCAGTCTGTACGTTCAGCTATGAGGAGGTCAGGAAGTGTAGTTCAGGCGCTACCTGGGCAGAAGCTGGTCTCTTCCTGGGATCCCACTGGAGCAGGTCTGTCATCAGATGAATGGCTTCAGGACTGGCATTTGGGATCAGTGTCTTTAGATTACATGGAACACACTGAGGCCAACGGAAATTCATAGCACTCGCCAGATGGAATCCCTCCGGCCAATCATTCTGGAGGGAGAAAACACAGGCTATTTCAAGGCCCTGATGCACCAAGCTGACAGTCGGTCGTCGGCCAATTTCGGGCCATCGGCAAGCGTCTGTCACCCTAGCTTTTTCAGTGTGTCCCGCTCAGTCGGCTCTAGTCTGTCAAAGGCTTTTTGGCTGATTCATTATGTTGAATTGGCAGCAGAACGTGTCAGTGAAAGAATCACTATGATTGGCTGTTCAGCTTAAGCAAATCAGATCATTCCAAAACAAGAGTATGGCTATCTGGAATGAAGCTAAGTGGTGAGAGAGAGTGGTGTGAAAATGGTCGGTAAACCATTAAACCTCCTAATGGCATCTGCAAGATTTCTTGAAGGTGCAGAACGTACGTGCTAACTGGCCGTTGGCTGTAGTCTTTGCGGTCTGCTCAAGTGCAGCTTTTTGCCTAAGACATAGGCAACGTCACTGTTAGTGCTTTGATGTTTTGGTGCGTCTGGGCCTTTACACACCACATTTACATCATATTTAACTAGAAAATCTGTCCTTATTCACCGTAACAGTAGTAGGAGTAGCAGAATAGTAACTGAAAAAAAATGTATTGAGGGGTGGCCTGTAACATAGGACAAATATCTGCAGTGCTAGACACAAATATACTGTGCACAATGCATATTTCTACTACATAATACTAATGTTTTCATCTTGTTTTTCAAGGAAAAATGAGACTTGGAGATGAAAAAAGTGCTTCTGGTCTCAGTTACATGCATCAAGTGCAGTTGAACAGTAAGGAATCACACAGCCGATATGTATGTATGTATGTATGTATGTATGTATGTATGTATGTATGTATGTATGTATGTATGTATGTATATACTGCTTAAACAACGCATCCTGTGTAGAAAGGGTGTAACCAGGAATGTCAAATACAAGTTCTCTTTGTAATTCTGCTGTACACATGTGAAGAAGCTTACCTTCTTCGGCGTACCCAAAACTTGGCAAACTCTGAATATGGTGTCCACTTCACTGGAGCCTGGGAATAGAGGCCTGAGGGTGTAAAGCTCTGCCATGATGCAGCCGACCGCCCACTGGTCTATGGGTGAGCTGTAGGATGTGGATCTGAGGAGCACCTCTGGGGCTCTGTACCTGGTCCAAAAAAAAAGAGAGTACTCGGACTTGAGTGCACAGAACTATTAAACATAGTGCGTTATGTTTACTCTGAAAGAAACTCACCATCTGGTCGAGACGTAGTCTGTGTACGGAGGTCGAGATCTGATTTCACGGGCGAGCCCGAAGTCAGCTATTTTCACCAGCTCTGGGCCCATGCACAGGAGATTCTCAGGTTTCATGTCTCTGTGAAAAAACCCTAACAAAGGACACACTGCGTGACCATCTTCACTCAAAATGGTACAAAATGTCAAATGTGCCACATTTGATTAAGCATCGTAAACAGACGTACCGTGTTTATGAATGAACGTGAGCCCCTGTAGTATCTGAAACATGATATTTCTCACAGCAGATTCAGGAAACAGTCGAGTCCTGCAGCAAAGAAACAGTTAGAAAAGAAACTGTAAGCATTTATAAAATAGCTTTAAATGTGGGATTAAATCATGTAAACAACGATACGCACCTGTCTTTCATTAGCTGGTAGAGATTTTCCTTCATGTACTCAAATATAAAGTACAAGTGATCATTTTCTCGAATTACCTCCTTAAGTTTGATCACATTAGCATGGTTGAGTTTCTTTAAGGACTGAAGGAATAAAAAAACAAAACAGATAATGTAAGAATATGTGGAATACATACAACAAAAAAAATAGAATAGTCGATTAAACCATGCTGGACAATACACACAGGTCACTGCAGCACATTCAAAAGCACGCCCTACAACTATGGAACAAAGCCTTCCTGTTAAAACATGGCTAGTGTGAGAAGAACACAATGGAGTTTGGGGGTAAATGCTGCAAAGGTGGAATTTATACTTACAATTTAAAAAAAGGGAAGCAGGATGGAGAAATATACATGTTTCCCATGCACTGGGATGATACAGGTTTAACCATGCTAACTTTTAGTAAGGGGGGAAAAGCTGTAATGGGATTTTGAGATTTTATGGAGTGACATGCTGTAATTATGATCCAGTTAGCAGGACTCTAAGGACCGGCGTGTTCTACACATGTTTCTGCTGCGTTATAAGCTCTAGGAAAGGGGGGTGTGTAAGCCGGGGATGGGAACCAGAGCTCAAAACCAACAGCACACAAGAATCACCTTCAACTCTTAGAGCTGGTGTGTGACTTTGAGCTGTGAGGAGATTTAGACAGTGACATACTGAATTGGTGTGAAAACAACAAACGACAGAAAGTTTTGAGTGTTTGACAACTGGACTAAAAATGTACAATATATCAACCATATCATTACTGAATTACCTGCAAATCATCAAGTTATCATGAAGTTACTTCTCTATTCTACAAATAAAAAAAGAAAAATCAACCCAAACAGCAACAGAGGAGTCGCAGGGTGTGGCACCAAAATAAAACAAAAATACTCTGGACAGCATGTGTAACATTAAACATGTCATATTTAATGTTCGCTACTCCATTTTGATGTTTATTGATTTATGTACATATTTATGAAAATGCTCAGTGAAATGCAGCCCACATCTTGTGGAGGAAATTATACAGCAATGATTACCTAAATTCAGCATTTAAATGTTGTATTATTGTACTCCCCCTACTACATTGTTTTTAAGGTTAGCTAGTAACACAGCACAGCGTGGTGATATTTCACACCCAAAATTGGAGAATGGAGCCAAAACTCCACAAAATTGAAAAGCCAATGGGGGTCATTATTACTATAATATGGGCACATAGTATTTAACATCAATTTGATCAGTAAATATGGACAATTCTCTCCCAAATCATAGAGGCAACCACACCTGCATTCTGTATTAAAAGTTGATTTTGGGTTGATTTTTCCATAATTCTGGTGTGCAATTCAAACGTGTGAAATTGTGTTAAAAATGTAGAAAAGATGAAATCACCTTGACTTCACGGAGGTTCATGCATTCTTCCCAGGAGTAGAATTTTCTTTTCATTCTGAAAAATATTTTTCCTATTAACTTGACATAAAATTGCACAGATGAAAAAAACAAAACAAAATCACACACAATTTTCCAGATACTCACTTCTTTATGGCAACTAGCTCTCCCGACTCCAGGCTGCGGCCGAGGATGACTGAGCCGTAGGTGCCGTCCCCGAGCTGTCTGATGGTGGTGTATCTATTCATTATGCTTGTCCTTCCATAGGATGCGTGGGAAGATGATTAACTGGGTGGAAAATGGAGATGTGTTTGCTTCCCGCTGGCTGAATGCAACCAGATTTTCCTGTGACAACAGCAGAAGACCACGGGCAGAGCCGGAGGACTCATGGTGTCATGGACTCACCTCCTTCTAGCTGAGAAGGTGAGGGATGAACGACAAAAACTGATGTTAGTTATGAATTACAATGTACGTGGCCCATTATAAACCAAGTAGGACGTATTCAATTGGTCACAAGCTAACTACTAAGTGGGACATTTAATTGTTGGAAAACTTGTTGGTGCTGTGGACAAACTATATGAGACACTTTCGGAAGTGGCATTTGGCATTCCTGCTGAAAGTTCTTGGTACTCTATGCATCAGCGACAAAATATGCCGATATACAGTATCAGCATCGTCCAATATATCACAAATATACACGTTTGTATTGAGCAGGTAGGCTCCATTAATCCTCTCAATCCTAGCTACGGCTGATGATTAATTAAGGACCTCAGTTTTCAGTGCCACAGTTTTATCTGCCTGCAACATTAAAGGAAAGATTTGGGATAAGGATAGGTAGGTAGGTAGGTACTTTATTAATCCCAGACGGGAAATTTATGAGTTACAGCAGCAAAAGCTAGAACAAGCACACAACAAGATTAAGAATAGAATAAGAATAAATAAGATAGAAAATATGCATTAGCAATAAATACTCTTAAAAGCTGGTTAGCAAGTGCCAGTACTAATGTCCAATTGTGATGCATGTCTGACTGCACTGCTGGATGGATGAGTGACAGTGTGTGAGTGTGTGTGTGAGAGAGGGGGATGTTATTCAGTTAGTCCAGAGGTGAGTTGTTCAGTCTGATGGCAGTGGGTAGGAAGGACCTTCTGTGCCACTCTGTGGTACACCGAGGTAGGAGAAGTCTTTCGCTGAATGTGCTCCTCTATCTGGCCAAAGTGTGGTGAAGTGCCTAAGTGCCTGACAACGACTTGTTGTGAAGTAAATGCAATAGAACAGGGGGGCGGGAGAGTGTGACATCTAGTGGCTGAATGTTATCAATAGCACCTTTAAATCTGAGTTTCAAGATGTGTACCTACAACAATAATTTTGTGACATCACAACTAATTTGGTAGCCAATCAGGGTTCAATATGCAACTTACACAAGCTCTGATGTGGAAAACTTCAAACCTCCAGCTGCTTCTCAGTAAGGTAGGAGACATCTTGTCCAGCAGTTTAAGTGAACAATATTTGCATATTCATAGATTCTCCATGTTTACTGACTGGCATTAGATTGCTAGTAGTTACTACTTGCAAGACTTGTAAGAGTAAGTACTATTTCCATGTTTTCATAATGTAATGGTTAAGTTAGCTAACATTTACAAGCTAACCTAGATGTTGTATTCATAGTTAAAGCAATAGTGAAAGCTAGCTAACATAACGGCCATGTATTTAGTACCAAAACATTCATTATGTGGATATAAATCACACTGCAGTTAGTTCCAGTTGGCTGGGTTTAATACTACAACCTGAAGCCATGTGCATCTAATGGTAGCAAACATAATACAATTAATGCTAGATTATAATGTTGTTGTGGTGTTGCTGGTGGCCCAGCTGCTGACAACATTACAGCGCTACAGAGGAGAAAAAATGGCCTGAATTTATCTCCTAACTAAACCAGAAGAGTATCAGAAGATAGCAACAACACTCACCCTCCTCCAGTCAGATCCACAACAACACATATCCGAGCATTAGTAGTCGATGTTCAACAGGAATAATCAGTCTACTGACACCGTTAGAAGAAAGATAGCCGCATCCAGTGTGTCCAACACACCAGATAAATACAGTTTCATCTATCTATCCAGGCCCTCTCGTCGTCATAATCTCGCGATGCTGTAAAAAACACTGTTTGCGGACTCAAAACAACAAATCACAGCTCTCCTCGGCCGGGTACAAAGATAGATATCTGCACACCCTGCTTTTAAGCTAGCTGCGTGTAAAATAAATACAAAACAGTCATTCCCAAACTCTTAAACAATCCAAATACATAGAAATGAGAGGTAAATGATATGATATGTATCGTTCATAACACTGAAATGATAAAAACAGAAAAATATGCCAAAAAAAACGACAATTCTCGGCGCAAAGCAAAACCGGAAGTGACAGAGCATGTATGCTCTTGTATCGCATTCTTCTCTGCTCATACAAAGTGAAGCAGAAAGGTCCAAAATTGTATTTTTTTTTTTTTTTTGCTTATATATATATTTTTTTTTTTATTGAACAAATTCAGATTTACAAACAACATGGCTGGTTTTTATTCTTGTATTTATTGTTTTTATTGCAAATACTTTTATTCTTGTACTTTTATTGATCTTGCATGTTGTGCCCCATATGCCACATACTGTGTTCCCTCTGTCATTGATGATTGTGCAGTATGAATGTGTATATGTCTCGGTGAATTGGCCTTTGGGGATAAGTAAAGCTATCTGTATCTGTATCTGTGTCACAGATCACTGCATTAGAGTAAAAGGACAAGGTGCATACAGAACAAGAACAGATAAAATATGTAAAATTATACATGAAAATAATAATAAATTAAATTAATGGCTATAGGGCTGTACCTGTAATTCATATTCTTCTATTATGCTAAGACGTTTCCATGCATTTTTGTTTTTCATGACTTTAAGGGCTTTTATGTAAGAAAAAAACTCAGAATGAAACACATTAAACCCACAGTAGATTTCACTTTCATATACTTGGATTTGTGCAAATAAAATTTTCCAAGAATGAGAATGTTATTCACCAGAAAGTCTTACCAACATTGACATTCTAGGAATACAGGTTTTTCACATTAACTAAAATTTTAGTGTGCAATCTTGGTCTGTAATGTATACACTGGCTAACTGTTGAGTAGAGAAAAAAAGTACAATTTCCCTCTGAAATGTAGTGGTGTAAAAATTAGCGACCTCACAAAATGGATGTAACATTACATCAAAATTGTACTGAATCACAGTAGGTGGGTAGATGCACTTTGCTACATCTCGGACACACATGCAGCAGTGGAAAAATAAAATACTCCATAAACAAACAAATGCTTTCAAGACTCTACTTGAAAAAAAATAAAATGAAAATAGCAATATATCAAAATATCATCAAAAGTAAAAGTAGACCTACTGATCCTTTCAGAGTGATATTTTCTATGTATTTTATTAACTATAAAATTACTGATGTATTACAATTCAATCACATCACACTAACTGTAATGATCCATGTTACTTAAGCAGTCACTGCTAGTCTCCTCAGACTAAAACAAGCCTGTAAACTGGTGTTATGTTGGTGCACCATGCAGGGATTGCCTAACACTTTGCAGTTCGTTCTGCATAACAAAGTCCATGACTTTAACGGCCTTAAGGTCCTAACCTGTTTTTTTATATTAATCCAAAAACATCCAGACTAACTGTTTTATTATATTGGCATACGCTATAATATATGATATACTATATAATTCATATTAGTCATTTTGAGTTAATTTAGAGGAAGATAGAACCTACTAGACTATAAAGGTTCTGCAAAATAGGTGACTGGCAATCACATAAACAGTTATGTGTAGGCACGTACCCATTAATTTATGTTTTAGCTTATAATATTAAAGCATGAAAATTTCTAGAACTGACACTCCCCGGAAATATCTAGCAAAACCGGCCTAACACATACACTTGAAAAACCAGTCCGCCTTCAAATTTGCCACTACATTGCTGGTAGACATGCTGTGTGCAGCTCTTGGACAATATTGTCACAGCAGCTTTTGACACATTTTCTTTGTGGCGGCCCACAGGAAGATATATGAGTCATTGCTTTTCAGGGAAAGTTTAACAGGATTTACAATTTTCTTCATTACAGCTGACTGTTGTTTTGGACATTTGCAATCGGTTTAAAATGGTTGGTTAACCAATAGTTTGGGGAGTGGGGTTAAAGAAGCTCTTCTGTGACAATAATTCCAGTGATATATAATAACATTTCTGAAAACGAGGGGAAACAGCCGCCTTATGAAGCTGTGCAGGTATGGAGCTACCACACCTGGATAGAGGAGCAGCTCAACACAGAGGTAGGCTAGTTATTTCATTCTTCAGTTGAATGACAGTTGAATATATGAATGGTAAATATGGAGCAGCAGGTGTTGCACTGGATTTGGTGACCCATCAGATTCTGTGATTAGGAATGTCACTGCAAATGTCACATTTTGATAGCTTTTACTAAAATTGTATAAAGTGTTAAGATAGGGTCTCACATAGCAGCAACACACGACCAGTAGTGTGTAGTGCTGTATTGAAGAGGACTTGAAGCTAGTGATTGAGACCATAAACTCATGTTTACAATGTTTACTGAGGTAATAAATCAAGTGAGAAGTATGGTCATTTTCTCATAGACTTCTTTTTTGAAACCAGAGGAGTCGCCTCCACAGCAGTCGTCCGCATTGGCTTCACATTTCAGACCCCGAAGTTGCCCACTGTAAAACTGCACTTCAGCTTTATAATTAGAACCTTCTAGGAACCTTCGGGGATAGCTCCCTACAGGTTATTTAAAGGTTTTACAGAAATAACCTCCTGGCAATGTTCCTAGAACCAATATACCTAATGGGAACATCGTTGCTGTGTCGCTTGTGTGTTTTCTGTATAGGTAAGTTAAAGATTCCTTTCTTAGTTGGGGCATGCTTGCTTTGTTTGCTATGGTCTCGGAGCCTGTTCGCTATGGTGGGCCATAACAATTATTTAGAGGGACTGTTTGTAAGAATCAGAAATGCTTGTTAACAGCGACACCCATGGCCGTTAAGTCAACGAAAGTCAGCGTCGGGCTCGCGCTTGCTCGCTCTAAATAGACATGAACGAGCATCTCTTAAAACAGTGAGGCGACACACGTCAGCTAAAACCACAAAATCACTCTATATTTCACCTGCTTGGCAGTAATGTTAGCTGACCAGACGAAGGTCTCCATGAATCACTGCTGATCCTAGTGTTGGCTTTCCTGGTCGGAGGGAGACACTGGCACCTGGTCGGAGACGTTAACGTTTCTTGCTGCGGAGCCCCGTCACTTCACAAGACCCGTGTCTTGTGAAGTGACGCTATAAATAAATGCTGCAGCTCCTCCAGAGCTGCAGCATTTATTTCTGCACAAACGTCCACTGTGCATTCACTAGATATTCTCAGAGCTACGAAGCCTTCTGCAGTGTGTAGTGTGTGCGCATGCACGTGAGGTGGAGCGAGCTGAGTGAAGGCAGACAGGCAGGTACAGGAGCAGAGGAGCAGAGTACAGCAGAGACTCCAGCCCTGGAGACCAAAGCTACGGTCTCCCCTCGGTCCTCCAACCACAGCCAACACTGTTTTGCAAGACGGGCTTCACTAGATATAACTTTGTGGTTTTGGTGCTTCCGTGTAGTTTGTGTTGGAGTCTTGTCTGAACAGCGTAGCCACATGTAAGCGCGCATGGGACACCGACCCGGATTTATTTATATGTGTAAGAAGTTACAAACAGTTCCTTTAAATAAGATTCCTTGCTTAGATGGGGCATGCTTCCTTTGTTTGCTATGGTCTCAGAGCCTGTTTGCTATGGTGGGCCATAACAATTATTTAATTATACATTTAAAGGGACTGTTTGTAACTTTTTTCGGTTTCCCATGCGCGCGCTCACATATGCGCGCGCTTGCGTGTGGCTACGTGGAAGCACCAAAACTGCAAAGTTATATCTAGTGAAGCCGTCTTGCAGAACAGTGTTGGCGCCAACACTAGGATCAGCAGTGATTTATGGCGAGACCTTCGTCTGGTCAGCTAACATTACTGCCGAGCAGGTGAAATATAGAGTGATATTGTGGTTTTAGCTGACGTGTGTCGCCTCACTGTTTTGAGCAATGCTCGTTCAGGTATATTTAGAGCGAGCAAGCGCGAGCTCGACGCTGACTTTCGTTGATTTCACGGCCACAGGTGTCGCTGTTAACAAGCATTTCTGAAAGTTACAAATAGTCCCTTTAATTATACATGGAATTATCTAACATTCCAGCTTTTTATTTATTCCTCCATTATTTTATTTATGAATTGGCATATTAATTGATTTAGTTATTTCACCATTAAATGTATGAATAAGTCATGTTTGGTCCTCCATACCCAGTACAGCCTCTACCTGCTCCTCCACCGTCTCTAACTTCTCTTCCTGACTCCCTGACTTCCTGTTGTCACTAGAGCAGCTCCGGTCCACTCAGCGGAATGGCTGCGTTCCTCCGAGCTCGTAAATATGTCCGTTGTGTTGTCCGTTTCTCCGACCGTGAACTGTAAACGCGAGTTGTTGACCGCTTGTGACGACAAACAGAAGCAGACCTACTAAGCCAAGCTGTCATGGTGGGTCACCGAGCTTTTTACCAGTTTAATCAGCGAGGAGCTAACGCGTTAGCCTGCCAGCTAGCTAAGCTAAGCTAACTATGCTAACGGTCACCATGAATTCCTTTAGCTGTAACCTTAGTTACTGCTCTGCTGTAACCTTAGTTACTGCTGTGACCTTAGTTACTGCTCTGCTACACGAGCCTCTTCAGGGTTTAACTTGTTAACAACACTAACATGTTTGTGCACAGACAGGTGCTCTTAAATTAACGTCACACTGTCATATGTGTAACAGATTAATTATCTATATCGTCCATTAGCATGAACCTACATGGTGGTGTGCAGTAGTGTGCTGTTAGCTGGTTTGTTAATTAGATTAAAGCAGGGGTCAGCAACCTGCTGCTCTGGAGCCACATGTGGCTCTTCAGCTCCTCTCCAGTGGCTCCCTGTGGAGTTATAAAACAATTACTGGAAATGCATAACAGTCAGAAGTTTACGAGGAAAAAGTCGTAATATTATGAGAATAAAGTCAGAAGTTTACGAGGAAAAAGTCGTAATATTATGAGAATAAAGTCAGAAGTTTATGATAAAAAAAAGTAGAAATATTATGAGAATAAAGTCAGAAGTTTAAGAGAAAAAAAGTAGAAATATTATGAGAATAAAGTCAGAAGTTTACGAGGAAAAAGTCGTAATATTATGAGAATAAAGTCAGAAGTTTATGATAAAAGAAGTAGAAATATTATGAGAATAAAGTCAGAAGTTTAAGAGAAAAAAGTCGTAATATTATGAGAATAAAGTCAGATGTTTATGAGAAAAAAAGTTGTAATATTATGAGAATAAAGTCAGAAGTTTAAGAGAAAAAAAGTAGAAATATTATGAGAATAAAGTCAGAAGTTTACGAGAAAAAAGTTGTAATATTATGAGAATAAAGTCAGAAGTTTATGAGAAAAAAAGTCGTAATATTATGAGAATAAAGTCAGAAGTCATCTGTACTTCAGTACAGTACAGGACAAGTCAGGAATTGTTGACAAATGTCAACTATTTCATCTATGCCTTTCCTCTGCCCAAACCAGTTTTTAGACCAAGCTGCCTAACCTGGCTCCAAACTAGGGATGCATCTATACTGACTCAAATAGCTGGATAGGTTATCTGTGACAATGGAGCTGATCTATTCTATTTAATTAATTTCTGTATGTATATACTATATACATTTTATACAGGAATTTGAATTCCTGTTTAAATTTTGACCAACTTGTTGCTGCATTAAACGGTAGAATTGTAATTCCTGTTAATTTTGAAGATTTTTTTACCAAGTTGCTGGTGTATGATTTATTATTTCAATAATAAATAACAATTCAATTAATTTATATCTATGAATTTATCTGTTACAATTGTTTTACAAAGTTAAGAAAGCAATGTTGAAGTCAAGCCTGATGTTGCCTCACACATAACAGAATGATCCCAGTCACTTTCACACAATGAGGCATGCAGCTTATTAATTCAACACTGGTATCAGATCGGTACTCGGTATCGGCCGATACCCAAAGCCCAGGCATCATCTCAGATTTTTTACCATGCAGTCTTAATATCAGGCTACAAGTCGGATTTCAGGCTGAGTCGATTCATGGCAGCCACATTGTCCGTTAACTGTACAATGACCCCGTCAATAAAAGGAGTGGTTTCATCACAGCTTGACTAGAACAAGATAAAGCCACACTGCGTGAGTGTTGCCCAATGCTAAAGCACAACAGGACAAAGAGTCTCTTCATTATGTTTACAGTTAATGAATCAATAAGTTACCTCATACAGTATAATGTTAGAAAATAGTGAGAAATGCCTATTTCGATTCCGATTTTGATTTTTTTGACAACATAAAGAAACAAGAGAGATCTTTTTAAAAAAATGTTCCCCAAGAATTGTCACCAAGATTCAAATAATCAACTTATCAGTGCTCTCTGGTGGACAAATTCTGCAACGGGGTAACTGTTTCGAAATTGCCTCAAATCTAGTTCTGCATTTCTGTGTTGCGATTTCTTGTTGCTTTACCGGCCGTCATTTACACCGATAACGATATATGTGCAATGAGCTAATATCGTCTTAACCGATTTATTGTTCTAGCTCTATTTACAATTATAGAAAACAAAGAAAAGCTGCAAATCCTCACATTTGAGAAGCTGGAACCAGCATGAATGACAAAAATGATAAAGTGATCCTCAAAACTTATGTTTATTCACTAATTAATTAATTGACTAATTCTGTCAACATCAGACTTCAGATCCTGAAACGAGGCTACAGGATTCAGGATAGCTGATACTCAATGTTTTACTTGTTTATTTAATTTTTTCCACCTTTTTTGAAAAATAAATAAATAAATAAAACAACCAAAATAACAAAAAAGGAAGTATAGTAAGTGTATAATAAATAAAGAATGAACCACCCAACATAAGCAAAGAAAGACATTGCTGTTACCAACTATCTATCTATCTATCTATCTATCTATCTATCTATCTATCTATCTATCTATCTATCTATCTATCTACCTACACCTATCTATCTATCTATCTATCTATCTATCTATCTATCTATCTATCTACCTATCTATCTATCTATCTACACCTATCTATCGACCTACACCTATCTATCTATCTACCTACACCTATCTATCTATCTATCTATCTATCTATCTATCTATCTATCTATCTATCTATCTATCTATCTATCTATCTAACTAACTAACACAGAAGAAAAGACAACCCCCATAATTTCTTCACAAGGTACCGCTATAATTGTGAAAACAGTCATCTGCAACAACCCGCACACCCAAATACTAAACAAATCCATAAACCACAGACCATAGTAACCGGGTTTGATGACAAACGGCTCCTGTGATAAGTAATACTTCACTTCTTCCTTGTACAGGCTGACGAAAATACAGATGTTGGAGGTATGATCGAGGATGAAGATGAAGGTTCAGATGACCCAAACCTTCAGGTGAGAAATCTTCTATGGACATACAGGAGTAAGATGACGAGTAATATGGTCTTTTCAAATTTCTCAATTATTGACTGCATTAATGGCAACTGCACCCATCTCTTATCCCATCAAGGATGTGTGTGCAATAATTTCTGTTAAACTCCACTAACCTGTTAACAGGGTGCTGCCTTATAAAAGCCAGCTAGCTCCAAGTGTCACATAAACCGATCACTTGCAGTACAAATACAACATGTATCAGTACATAAACACATGTACTCTAAACTCAGACTGTACTTGTCTTACTGTTTCCAGCACTGGTAGCTCGGCGGTGATCTTTCCTCAGTTATACCACTGTTGTACCCGTAAACCAAAATGTATCCAGATTGACACCACTCACTACGTATTTTACAGAATACTGAGCCAAATAATATTATTTATAAAACAAGAAACCTCATATGTTAAAATAAAGAATCACCTTTTTCAGAATAGTTCTAGATAGTAGGGCTGTGTATTGGCAAGAATCTGGCGTTAGGATGCGTAACAGGTGTTATGATTCAATATATTGTGATATATTGCGATTTTTAAAATCTAATATTAGGAAAACTGTCATAGTATACATAAAATGTGAGTAAAAACGTTTTTATGCAATCAGAACAGTGGGATCTGCATTTGCATTTATTACAGTCCCCGTAACATCCAACAACATAGCACTACTTCCAGAGGACACATACACTGAGAGGGTGCATCTCTTTGCAAATTACATCAAGTATTGACTGATTAATCTTTGCATGTAAATTATTAATTAAAAATCAATACAATACAGCATCATAAAACATAAGATCACGATGCTGTTTTTTCAATACTTTCTCACACCCCTACTTGATAAATTCTTCTATTTTAGTCAAACTGAGAACAAAGCTCAGTACTATTTTTGGCTCTGAATAACTTTGTTGTTGAATTGCAGCTGGAGCTCAGTGCTTTCAGAGCTCAGTGGATGTCTGAACTCAAATCGAGCTCTGGAGCAACTGGACTGAGTAGCCGACTGCTGCGAGCCAAAGGCCTGAAGAGGCCACAAGACATTGCCCAGGAGGAGAAAGTAAGTTGTGAAATGATTTCTCCAGGTTATGTACGTAGATGTATTGCAGAATGTTTTCACACATTTTTTTGTTGAATGTTTGACAGTAGTCCTCTTCCCTCAGGCCACAGAGCTGTTCTTGAGAGCTGTTCAGGAAGAGCAGAATGGAGCCGTCTACGAGGGTACGTATGTTGGATGTATGTTGGTGATAGGTTGAAATGTTCGGTTGATCACAAAAAAAACAATTCTTTAGGAACTAACAGAAATGACATAGTTAATTCAGAGTAAGCTTGTAGAAAATGATACATTATATCAGTTTTTTTTTAAATAATACAACGGTCAGTCATGATCTTAAATGAAACCTGAAATGATTTGAGCTAGGGTTGTCAATTGATTAAAATATTTTAACGCGATTAATCGCATGATTGTCCATAGTTAATCATGATTAATCGCAACATTTTTTATCTGTTCAAAATGTACCTTAAAGGGAGATTTGTCAAGTATTAAATACTCTTGTCAACATGGGAGTGGGTAAATACAGTATGCTTGCTTTATGCAAATGTATGTATGTATTTATTATTGGAAATCAATTAACAACACAAAACAATGACAAATATTGTCCAGAAACCCTCACAGGTACTGCATTTAGCATAAAACAATATGCTCAAATCATAACATGGCAAACTCGAGCCCAACAGGCAACAACAGCTGTCAGTGTGCCGACTTGACTATGACTTGCCCCAAACTGCATGTGATTATCATAAAGTGGGCATATCTGTAAAGGTGAGACTCGTGGGTACCAGTAGAACCCATTTTCATTCACATATCTTGAGGTCAGAGGTCAAGGGACCCCTTTTGAAAATGGCCATGACAGTTTTTCCTCGCCAGAATTTAGCATAAGTTTGTAGCGTTATTTAACCTCCTTTGTGACAAGCTTGCATGACATGGTTGGTACCAATAGATTCATTAGGTTTTCTAGTTTCATATGATGCCAGTATCTTCACTCTAGCTTCCACCTCCAAAAAATTGATTAAGAAATTAGTGGCGTTAAAATGAATACGTGTTATTATCTCGTTAACTTTGACAGCCCTAATTTCAACAGATGTCATAGCCAGTGACAGTAATTGAGCATGTTTAATTGCCACCCGTATAGTTTTGTGAGTTCTGTATTTAAAAACAAAACCAGGTGATTGCATTGCCTGAGAACTTCAATTTTATTTTCTTGTTAATGTATTGTTTGACGTGTGTCTTTTCTTGCAGCTATCAAGTTCTATCGCATGGCTATGCAGCTTGTGCCTGACATCGAGTTTAAAATCAACTACAGCCGTCCTCCTGATGCAGACCGAGGTGGAAACTAGTAAGCTGCTTTATTACTTTTAGATATTACAAAATCTAAGTCTGCAATGTTTCAATACACCGTGAAAGGTCTGTATTTAGAAATTACGACGTCTTAAAACACAAATTTCAATGTTTTTTTAGACAATAAAAGTGCTTGTTAAAATATTTTTAAATTAAAGGATCTACATGGCAGACAGAGGACTGTAATTATCTGCCATAGTAACTAAAGGGTTACTGTATTAAAACTAGTAATGTTTTAAAGGTTGTGGAGAAACGGTTGTGAGTAATGTCATGCGGTCAGGTTTGATAATGTGTGCTGACCCATTCACACCAAACAGCAAAAACAGGTCCTTGCTTATGTCTGAAAGGTGAATATTGTAGCGTGCAGGCTCGTTTTAGAGAATGGGATATTCTCACGTCTAAAATTGAATGTGTTTTTATTGCAGCAGGGAGGACAATGATGCTGACGGAGAAATCGAGGATCTCCTTGCCTACTTTGAGCAGGAGCTCACTCTGGAAAGCTCCTTTCCAAAGATCTGCACTCTGGAGTTGGATTTGACTCAGATGCACATTTCAGGTAAAAATCTGTAATTTGTTCTAAGGTTGTAAACATGTCTAAAGTCAATATCAACTTGTATTTATTGTAACTAATTTGTTTCCTGTTTTTTTTACTGCAGACTTGCCGCGCGAAATCCTGATGTACATTTTTCGTTGGGTTGTGTCAAGCGATCTGGACATGCGAGCCCTGGAGCAGCTCTCTTTGGTTTGCCGTGGGTTCTACATTTGTGCAAGGTCAGCCCCTCTGTCACAACAGATCAGCTGTGTGACAGCTTGTTTGTCGACAGCTTGCTTCATTTTCTCGTGTTTTGCTTCTCAAATTTGCTGATTTGGTATCGGGCAATTAGGGATCTCAAATTGTTGCTACACAATAGATAAAGTAATTTCAACACAGTTCTGTGTGCATGATTTTTCTGTTCACTCAATCTTAATTTTTCCTCCTTTTTATTTCTCTCCAGGGACCCTGAGATTTGGCATTCAGCCTGTATAAGAGTGTGGGGACGGAACTGCACCAAACTTGTGCCCTTCAAATCCTGGAGGGAGATGTTTCTGCGAAGGCCTCGTGTCCGTTTTGATGGTAATTAAGTATTTTGTCAGTTGCAAATTTTGGATGTCTTAGTTTATGAGACCAGTACTGATATCTTATATTTCCCAACCTGCTCTTAACATGCATCACACTGTTGCCCCCTGCAGTGGGACTACAGAAACGTTATTGGAGCACCTGGAGCATTTCAGTAAATGCAGAAATTTGAAAATATGTCAACTATTAAAATGTGATACAGACCACTGGACTTATGCTTGGTTTCAATACTGGTAAACATACAATCTAGTGTGAACTTGCTGCTTCCTGCAGTGCGCTGGCTCTGTTGTGCACAGGTTTTGGGGATTTTATGATTCTCCACCACACATGTGGTAACTATGACAACCCTAATTTCAACAGATGTCATAGCAAACGACAGTAATTGAGCATGTTTAATTGCCATCCATATAGTTTTGTGGTTTCTGTATTTCAAAACAAAAACAGGTGATTGCATTACATTTTATTGTAAAAAATAAAATGTAGATTGAAATGGCTGCTTCCTGCGGTGTGCTGGCTCTGTTGTACAAAGGTTTTGGGATTTTATGATTCTCCACCACACATGTGGATGTAGTAATGATTTATTTATTTAAAACAATGTTATATGCAAGCTTTAGGATAATTCTTATACACACAAAACACCAGTTTGAAAGCCAAATGTCTTAAATAGACAGTTGGCTAAATCAGTTTTCTGTTACTATACTATTACTATTATTCTATTACTACACTGCACATCCATTGAAGATGAATTACTGGATGTTGACCTTTCCATTCATATTATTTTCACAGGTGTGTATATCAGCAAGACATCGTACATTCGTCAAGGAGAGGAATCGCTGGATGGATTTTACAGGGCTTGGCATCACGTTGAGTACTACAGGTAGATGTTTGACTTCAATCATTATTTTTTGTATTGTGAGCTGTATAGATATCACAGCAAGTGTTGACATTGTTGTCACAGGTACCTCCGGTTCTTCCCCGACGGCCACGTCGTCATGCTCACCACCCCTGAGGATCCTCTGGTCGTTGTTCCTCGCCTACGTACTAAGAACGTCAGGTACACCTTTCTCTGTTTTTTTCTACAAACTCGGCCAGAATAGACGTCGCAACATCAAAAATAATTCCACACATTGAGTGGCGGCGCTTTTCACGATTGTTGAATTTTGTTTCATTTTACAGGATGGATTCTGTTCTGCTCGGTCATTTCCGTCTGTCACAGGAGACTGACAATCAAACCAAAGTTTTTGCTGTTGTCTGCAAGAGAAAGGAGGAGGTGAGAATAAAGGATGCTTTCACACCTGTAGTTGGGTTCATTTGGTCCGGACCAAGGGAAAAATGATTGTTGCATTTTAGTTCTGGTCCGGTTCCTGTTCACGCTGACTTTTTACAAACGAACCAGAGGAGTAAACATGGGGGTATACAGACTGATCGGTAACTTGTCAATTGGACATGAGCGTCATCATCAGGACCCAAGTGGGGAAATCAAATTCCGGTGACTGACAGAAATTTGATGTGTATATTTACAGTATGTTCTTTGATTAATAACTTATTATAAGTGTTACTAGTATTATTAGACTGCTAATTGACTGCGTGTTATGATGAATAATGGTAGAGACAGGACTGTACAAAAGCCTCTTTGCTCGCTCACAGATGACTGGTGCGAATGCATAATGCGGACGTCAGGGAACGCACAGACGCAACATGAGGCGTATTACTGAGGGATCGCTGTCACACACTTCTTAATGGAGTTAATGAACTGACTAAGTATACAGAGTCGGATACAAGCACAGCAGTTTTAACAGCTTTTAAACCTATTAATCAGGGAAAATACCCGCGCTGACGTGCTTAGCCTATATGCATGGCCTTAAATACAGATCAATACAATTTATGAGTTTAGCTTTTGAAATCATGCTAAAATCAGATATCTGCTATCATAAAATCCTGTGGTTGGAACTGCACCGGACTTCGCTCGGAAGCGGATCAAAGTCCACCTTTTCAATCGGTCTCGGTTCGGTTGTTTGTTCCGCACCAGAGTTAGATTGATAGCTTTCATACCAGCCCAAACCAACTGTACCAACCGGGCCAACAATGGACCTGAGTTCATTTTAACCGAACCAAACGGGTTAGGTGTGATAGCAACGCAAGTTTGACGCATTTGTGGGGTGAGATAAAGATGTATACTGTAGGAAAGATTAAGTGGCTGATGTAGATCTTTTAAAGCGCTACAGATGGACTTTTGTGTAGAGTGACATTTTAACAAAGCTAACAGACTTTCAAAAATTTAGAATAACTCATCTGAGCGTCTATGTGAATGATAAAGAAACTGAACAGTATTCTCATCATACTTTTGTACTGTGATGAATTGTTGCACTACTTCTTGACTAGCAATGTCACTCAGTAACACGTTACTGAGTGACATATGAACTGTAAATTAAAAATTTCCAAGAAGAAAGTAAAACAAGCTAACCAGTGAGTTTATGGCTCAGCTTGTAAACTATTTTAATCTGTTTTCTGTTAACAGAAAGTGACCGAGTTTCAAAGGAATCGGTTCTGCAGGCGGAACCCCTCTCCGGAGGCTGAACACAGCTTCCACGTGGGACTGCATCTGTCCTCTGGGGGGCGTCAGAGTTTCAGTAAGCTGGTGTGGATCCACCACTCCTGTCACATCACCTACAAGTAAGAGACATAAGCACCAACAGTAGTAGAAAAGTAAAAAATATTTCCCTATTTGTTTCAAAATTGACATTAATTCTGTTTTTTTTAGGATGACTGGAGAAACGGTCATCACCGCGTTTGACCTGGACAGCATGTACACGCCCTTCTTCTTTGCACGTGTGAAGAGTTACACCGCTTTCTCCGATCAGCCTCTGTAAGCAGCCTGCACATGATTCCACAAAGACCACAGCAACACTTCATCCACCAGTTTATCAAAAATGCATACTCCCTCAGCTTGTTTAACTAGTCCTGCAGCTGGGTTACGGTGTTAATATATGAACCCCCATGTTTCCTACATGCAAACACTTTATGTTTCAGGTTTACATAATAGAATACTACGTATTTTCTGATTTCAGAAATGATTAAAATGTGCTGAGAGCTAAAATAATTAGCAACCTTTCCCACCTGTTCCAAGCAATGAATGTTCATACTGTGTTTGTTTCATGGTGCACTTTCCCCCCGCAAATAAACAATGGTGAATGGAATATGCTCTTATAGTTTGGTATTGTTTTAACTGGATGACTTGTATTGACAAATACTACACAGAGGGAAATCGGATAAACTAAAATGTCATCCTCAGGTAGCGATGTGTAACCTGATTTATCAAACAGTTCTTCAACATGTAATATACACCCATGGCTATAGGAAAAATGGTGCATCATAGTCAAGTTATAGAGATCCTATTACACAACCTCAGTGAAAAGACATTGCAGATGTGAATCCAGACTTCGACAGGACATCATTTGTCTTGCTGGGGACACACGGGTATAATCCACGTATTACATTTTCTGGGAACCAAGCGCGGACAGATCAAACAGGATTTGCAGAGAAAAAAAATAATGAATGTGAAAGTTGAATTGGATTAGACTAAAATGATTTGTGGCTTGCTGACTTTATGTATAGTAGTAGAGTTGGTTTTTCAAAAATATTCTAAAGCGTCTACTATAGTCTTGCAAATTCTCAAAAATGGCAAGTAAATCTATTGCTGCTTTTCTATGAGTTGATAGAAAAAGGAGACAAACCAGACAATAATAATTGATTGTTACAAAGAGAGGAGAAAACACAAGAAAAATTAAAAACTTAACTTTGTTTAATTTGAGATTCAGTTTGATTTTCACATGATCTTTCTGCTTTGATGCTGTCATACTCATGTTTGTTGAATTTTCATCTGTCACAAAGCTAAAGCCGTGAAGTTGCCGCACTGGATGTTAATTGTTCCACCCTAAACTAAATGTAATAAAATTGCATTTAATTTAATTTAAATAGAGGAACACAGAAATAACTGATCATCCACTCTGAATAATGCAATAATTTCAAAATACAGTAATTTATGATTCACCTTTACTCATGTTAGCATGATCGCTATTTGTATGACTAACGAATAACTTTTTTTGGGAGGGTCAAATGAAGTTTTCTTCATCACCAGAGGTCATGTTGCTTTATCTTTTTAGAAATATCAGCTATATATAAAGCCTCATGAAAATCACTCCCAAGAGCAGTTTTAAAGTGAATCTGTCGTTTGCCTCGCCACTCTAGGCAGCATTAGCTAGCTGGTGTCTAAGAAATGTTTACTTTGTTGTTGGCACATATCACACAATAGTGATGTTTATCTTAGATTAATGAAAGAGTTCAACACGGGGCCCCCACCATGGATGTATTATAAACTGGATACCATATCCACGTCTTATTAAACATTCATCCTCCCACCCACCCACAGCAGGCCAAGTCTATGGCGCCAACCTTTGTGTTTTATTAATTAAAGGGACTGTTTGTAAGGCAGTAATGTTAGCTGACCAGACTGAGGTCTCTCCATGAATCACTGCTGACCTTGGTGTTGGCTTTTCCTGCTTCAGCCTCCCGACCGCGGTCAGAAGGAACAGGGGAGACACCGGCACCCGGTCGGAGACGATAACGTTTCTCGCTGCGGAGCCCCGTCACTTCACAAGACACGGGAAACCTCTGTTGGTCTGGAGGAGCTGCAGCATTTATTTCTGCACAAACGTCCACTGTACATTCACTAGATATTCTCAGAGCTACGAAGTCTTCTGCAGTGTGCAGTGTACACGCATGCACGTGAGGAGGAGAGAGCTGAGTGAAGGCAAGCAGGCAGGCAGAGGAGCAGAGGAGCAGAGACTCCGGCCCTGGAGACCAAAGCTACGGTCTCCCCCGCGTCCTCCGACCGCGGCCAACACCGTTTAACAGACGGGCTTCACTAGATATGACTTTGAAGTTTTGGTGCTTCCGTGTAGTTTGTGTTGGAGTCTGAGTCTGAACAGCGCAGCCACACGCGAGCGCGCATGGGACACCGACCCAAATTGATTTATACGTGTAAGAAGTTACAAACAGTCCCTTTAATTCATGTCATATTAAAACTGAAAACCTTTTAGCTAAATGAAAAGAAATTAAAACAAAAATAAGAAAAGAAAAAAAAACACACCCTGTTGGTTATATTTGCATAAGGTCACATTTGGGGAAGTACTGTATGCTGGTGTTTGGTCTATGGGGAAACTCTCTCGAGATTGTTAGAAGGTTAGGCTTAGGGCGTCGGGCGTCAGGCAGCGAGTCTCACAAGAGTTTCTGTAGATCTCAGCTATGTATTGTATTGTATGTAAATTGTATTCCCTCAGGCAAAGTCTGCAGAAATGCAGACTTACGGGAAGTGTTAAGTAAGGGCTCAAAATGTCTGCGAGAGAGCCCTCAAGGACTTAACGATTTGACAATGGGACAGCCCTAAACCCTTCCGGACATTGCGGGAACGTGCCTCAAAGCCTGTGAGTCTGTGAGTGTGGACTTTGGGATTGGGCCAGAGACTTTGCAGCATGTTGGACTTGGAGCTGGGTTGGTGTTTTGGTTGCGGTTGGGGTTAAGGGCCTTGCTCAAGGACACCTCAGTGGTGGTAAAGAGGGATCCTAGGCAAGCGTTGCCTTTTCACTTTCCCACCCAGATTTATCCTGCCGGTCTTGAAGCCTGATCTACATAGAGAGAGACTTTAGGAGTTGTCCCAACACATCATTTACATAGAAATGAGTAAAGGGACACATGCTTACCATACTGCTGTTTTCAGGAGAGAACCTCGACACCACCGCCACCCCGCCCTCTCTGTCTCCCTCAGGCCATGGCCTCTGAAAAATCAGTGAGTGAGGCATTGTTTGCATAGCGGCTGGCCAGCAGACACGCCACCAAAGCTCACAAACAGTTGCTCTGTCCTCCTGTCAAATGCGAGCCGTGTGTGACACACAGCATACCAGTGCATCAAGTCTGCACACAGTGCTGATGAGGAGGAGGTCAGAGTGATACCTCTTAAGTGTTAAGGACTTACAACATAGAGGACTGGCTAGACATTTTGACAGAGAGAGAGAGCACAAATCACTGATCTGTCTTAGTCAAAGCAGCTGTCAGGAGAGGAGCAGCTTTCTAAGAAAACATCTTTAGGAAAATCTGTTTCTTGTAGCTTGTATCTTGCTTTCTGTCACCCAGCAACAGATCACCAGCCCTGCAGGCTCTTACTATATCAAACTAAACCTGATCCACACATCAGGTTCACTTATTTTTAGTTTACAGTCGAGATTGGTTTATTATAACCAAGAATGCCAAACATTCCTTCGTTACAAAACTCACAAAGAGTTGGGAGCTGATATCAGAAGGACTGAGAAAACACAAAAAACTGTGTTCTCCTCAGAACAGATTCACGTGTAACTGAGAAAGCTGTGCAGGTTTTGACCCCTTCCTTGTGTTTGCTCACAACATCCTCGCTAACTTCAACCTCCAATCCACTGAGAACACTTATCGATGGACCAAGAAGGGAATAAAGTAAAACAGACAAAGGAGACAGAACAGTTTTTATTTATTTATTTTTTTATGTGTCATTTTAAGTCGAACTACAAAGCTGCTGTCTAGCTATCTATTAAATTTGGAAAGGATCTATCTTGTTCTACCCTTTTCCTTCACTACAGAAGACCTTATATTATATCTGATTTGTTTATTGCCAACAACATTTGGAAATAATAAAAAAAAAGAATAAAACAACCTTATGTTTCTATATAAACTCTTAATATTTATTAAGACATCTCATCACCTGAGAAAAGAAAGTGGGAATGGGCTTTACAAACCCAAACCCATGTTTCACATTCCGTAGCGCCATCTTACTATATGTAAATAAGTTGCAGTAGAGTAATACACACAGTAAGGTGAAATTAAACAGATGTTTATCATTTCTATTCACCTAAAAGTCTTCCTACCTCTCAAATCTTTAATATACTTTTGTAAAATAGGCTATTTCATTCAATACACTCCTCTAAATTAGTCTACATTACTTTGATAAAGCAGAGTTGCTGTTATAGTATATCTTGTTTATAAGAGCCAGCCAGCTGTCTTTATAACATATTCATTAAAATTCAATATATTATTAATATTGTAAATGTTTCACACACATTAAATAAGATTTTAAATTAAAAAAAATAATAATTATAAGGCCCGGTGGACTCTCAATTCTGTTGCTGTACAGATATTCTTTGTCTACAAGCGACATTATTTGTAGCATTTACATCATTTTCAAGGAAGGAAAACAAGTAGGTTTACAATCTCAGTTTGTTTTTAATGTGTTACAGCGAGTAAAGCATGAGTCACAAACATGTTAACCCAGATTTACCCCAATTTCAGAAAATATACTGTATGTATATATATATATATATATATATATATATTTAACAGTCTAGAAAAATGTATGTAATATATCATTACATACCTATTTGCTCCCTTAGCCTTTACAAGCTGGGATGTCATGTAATGCTAATCCAGCCCTTAAATATATAAACCCTGTTACCTTCAGCGTTATCACCTTATACAAAGGAGGATCTGTAACAGGCATAGCTGGAAATAATTTAATAATAATAATAATAATAATTCAACCTCTGAGTAGATATGGCTCATGCATGTTAAACGGGTTTTCCCGTTATCGGCAGATGTCTGTGGATCAGATAAATCATGCAGACACAATGTGGGCCGTTGCATGTATTATTCAGAATTCAACAATATTTTCTGATGCAGTGAACGTGGATGTAGGTCACCTATGCATTTGAGCAACATGTCGTGCTCATTCAGTGGTTAAGGCCATTACAGTACCTCATTAAATTGATTCAGCATGGTAGAGCAGCGCAGCAGTGCTCCACTGTGACGGTATCAGATTTACACAGTTCATCATTCAAACATCCTTTTGTTTTCTATACCAGCATTTACTGTGTAGCCCCCTGCATCGTTTAGGTTAAAAGACAAAAAAACAAACATAAAGGAATAAATAGTTCAATCACTACAACCTTCTTTCTCCACCAAAAATCACCAAAGAGTTCATTCTCATGTAATCACTTTGTGTTTTCACTTTAAAAGACATGTTAATATGATAAAATGAGAAAGAGGTTTTGGAAAATGTTTAAGGAATAGTTGGGAAATATGCTTGTTTGCTTATTTGTGAGGGTGGTTTTGATCTTCTCACCGAACTCTCAGCAACAAAGTGTACAATCATATCTCCCAGCTATTCCTTTAATATAAGATAAATATCATTGTTGCATTTAGTATGTGTCGGTTGTTAGGAACGATAGTTTAGGACATTTGATATTTTCAAAAATAGAAATATCAGGCACAGGATTTGAGCTGGAAGTTAGTCTGAAATAGACCAACATGAATCTGGTGATAGCATATTGAAAAGACTGTACAATACAAATCTACATTAGAAACCAAATAAACTGGTCCAGAAGGCACCCTATTTATGAAAAAAAACAAAAAACCCTATGTATTATTTGACAAGACAATTCCATCTCACGGTCCATTTAGTAGCTGCTCTGGAGCTTTTGATCATATCTCATGATCTACTTCATTAGATGGAGTTTACCCAGTTGTCATGGAATTGTAGATGTTTAAATTTCTACTTTTTTCTGGACATTTTAAGGACTTCTCACGACAACTGGGCAAAATCCATAGTTGCGTCCAAAATTCCCAAATACCAACGTGCTACTTATTACGCTAAAACAGTTTTTAGTATGTCTGAACTCTTAGTATGAAACCAATAGTACATGAATTGTATACTGTTTCTGGTGAAATATTACAGTATGCAACGCTGGACAGTACGGCGGCATAAATATCCCACAATGCAATAGGGATGACAACGTTCATAGCAGATGTTGAAAGACAGCTCTGTAACATCAATATCGCTTCAATTTAACTATAAATGTAAGATTTCACTTTGCTAGGTGTTATATATATTTTTTAAAAAGTTTAGACTTTGATTCTCACAAATTGGCGTTTTGGTCACATGAGGTTGGCACGGGTTACCATGGTTACACGTCTCCAACCATCTCTCAGGAAGTGACCATGTAAATTACTTGTCAGTGCGTCCAAAAAGACACATACTACTGTTTACTCACACCGAAGTATGTTGAACGATAATACACATATTGGGTATGTAGTGCACAGTATGTGATTTCGGACGAAGCCCAGATCATGTGACAATCAAAAGCTCTGGAGCGTTTACTACTAAATGGACCATGTGATGATATTCTTTTTTCAACTGCTGTTTCCAAAGTCAATAATGACTATATGGTAAAGTTTAT